>JANAVB010040619.1:5144921-5229085 GCA_029216955.1 Iris pallida | reverse complement strand
AGGGGAGGGTCAGAATTTTTTTTTTAATCTTATTTGGAACAACTAAAAAAAATTGTTGAAAATATCAAATTGTAATTAAGCCTAAAATATCATGTAACGTTCATTTCTATTCGATAACACTAAAAATAACAGTTGCAGGTAAGAGCAGGTTCTATGCTGAATCGAAATTACTTCTCTAGGGAAAGCGGAATTACAACAAACACGAGCATATATGTTTTCTTACAATCGAAGTTGCAGATAAGATGATACAATTTCCGTACACATTTCTATAGCTTAGAGGGACAGTCCCGACTCCTCGTCCTCCTCCAGGCCGGAGGTGTACACGAAGTAGAGGGCCCAGATGAGCCCGAACACCCCGAGCAGGATCCACCCGAGGAGGTTGTCGCTCAGCCCCAGGCTCAGCCCCGTCCCTTCCGTGCTCATCCTCTCGTCCACCAGCGCCAGTGCGGGGCCCGTCGACGCGCCCACCGCACCTGCCGCCGCGAGGAGCGAAGCCCCGCCGCTCCTCTTGCGGTTGCTGCCGAGCACCTCACCCTACCGCCCCTCACTCCCATATGTGGCAAGCCTGAGGAAAGAAAGAAAGTTCAGTTACGTAAAAAAGAATATCGTCGACAATTGGGGACTGCCTGGACATGCACCTAGGACCGGGCTGATCTTGGGCACAGCCGCGGCGGTGGCGGTGCGAGCGATGGACGAAGCTAGCGCGGGGGCGCTGATGGTGGTGGCCATTGTCGCTGGGATGGTTGAGATTGAGAGGGGGTTTGGGTTTCAGTTGTTTGGCTACAGATGTTTCAAAGTGGAGGGTGTGGCATGCAGCTGTGTTTATTTCATTTGCAAGCCATTCCTGAGAAGCCTGTGGCCAGAAAAGTGGCGCCGAGGGATAGATGGATAACCTCCTTTCGAACCTCACCCTGTCGCGGCCAACCGCTGCCCTCCACGTGAGCGCGTCATCCAGTGGTCCAGTTCATCTGCAGACGTGTCTTGTTCCGAAAAATATCGAGAGGCTTTAGGCTGCCACAAGCTTTTTTTTTTTTTTCCTTCTTTTTTTAAAGTTTGACGTAAAGCACGTGACTTTATGCACGTCGTGTTACATGTCATTTGGACTCACCGTCCTCAATTTTTACACATACACAATGGCGTAGCCACATGGAGTCCCCTCAAATTTTAAATTTTTTTTTATATTTTTTTTTGTGAAGTATTATATATATTTTATCATGTGCATAGAAAAAACTATCATTGATGTTACAACAATATTATAATATCAGATCGGTGAAATAATATATTCAGAGAACAACAGAACATCAACTAATCATAGCAGTATATTTCAAGAACATGTCTATGAACAAATGCTAAAGTCTACGGAAGCTACTAAGTGTGTTGATTTTTTAAAGATTTACCTTAGTAGCACATAGAACAAAAAAGAAATTAGTAAAGCAGTATATACATCACAAAAAAAATGATGTTCATAAGATATTTCTATATTAACAACACTCAACAATTTATCACCATCTTTTATGTATATAATATTTTTTATCACGCTTTTATATATATAATGTAAATGCCACCTAACTCACTTGCAAAGAAAAAGATGTAATTAGGAATGACAATTTTTTCGAAATTGTCCGATGGAGACCTTTTTTTGGGGGGACACGTTTGGTATTTTAAAACGGGGATGTGGGTGTGTACACATTACGCGCGCTGAACCGGACAAGACGGAGGCGACGACACGCACGTGTGGCCTACATGATTAGTCCACAACAACTCACGAGTGAGTAAGTGATAGAAACTAATATAAAGACGAATATGAGAACTCCTAGTCAACGTAAAGGATAACTTTCAATGAGAATAAATGTATTTATTATAAAAATTAGTAGTAATTGTCGCGCCCCCTAGATGAAAATTATGGCTACGCCACTGCACATACACCCGTACATCTCTCCTGCAGTTCGATTTCGATACCGTCCACCAAACCAATAAGATTATACCTCTCTTTGCTGATCACAAGAGCCAACTGAATTCGGTGGCTGCCACAATCTGTTGGAGGAGTGGAATGTGATATATAGGATATTCTTCCATATGGCTGGAATTTAAGCTAAATTCCTGACTTTTTCAGGAATTCAATTGCGGGGTTAAGAAATGAAGGAATTGCGACAAATTCATGAAATTCTGAATTCCTAACAACTTTCTTGAATTTTTTATTATTTTTTTTTTTTTTTTTACATAGGAGCGGAAAAACATAATTAAGTACGCAAAAAAAAAAAAAAAAACTAATTCCCGTCAATTTCTCATGAAGCAAAATTTGTCGCTCAATTACATGGGTGTTGTCCATGTTAACCAAACGATATGTCACATGGTTACATTCCCGAAAGAAGCGAGTAATTGTCCATCTTTTTAAACTAGCCAAGATGAACAATTCTTCGACTATCACTCCGAGCGGACGACATGCATGCAGTATTGACCTCCAAATAGCGTTGACACTAGTGGAGTTTGACTCCACAATGAGAAACTTGACATCATTTCGAATAGAAATACAAACACCCTCTTTAATTACCCTAAGCTCTGCTGGTTGTGTTGGATGGGGTTTCCCACCTAGTTGGGAAGGAAAAGGTTTATTAGTGTTGGATGAAATTTTCAACCTATGTGAAGAATACTCCAAAGTGCAACGAATATCATTTGTGTGTCAGAAAAATTCGGAGAGTAGATGGCGACAAGGGTGGCTTATTCTAAACTCGTATCGGAGTCTGTGCAGAGCCGTATAAGAGGTGGCAATACACTGACGGTACATTGTATATGCCTCCTATGGAATATTTTATTTCAGAACACTTTGGCGATATATCGTGGTTCGGTGGTGGTTGTTGTTGTTGCTCCAAAATTGCTTGACGGTATACCGACGGTATATACTGTCGCCATATCGCGTCGGTGGTCGAAGGTCCAATTTGGATAGTTTTTAATTACCATTTGATCTAAATTAGCGATCCAGATCTTTTCGAAATTAGGGTGACTTAAGTACGAGTTTCCTAACCCAAATCCTCACATACAACTTACAGAGAGGAGAGATGATTCTCTAATGTGCAATTTTTAAGGAGATGACAAGGTGATTCAGAGTTTGAGGAGTAAATTTTTAAAGAGAGATCATTAGGAGGAGTTATCCATTAGTTCTTCCTTGTATTATTATCTTCGGTAACCACTATTTCTCATTATAATATATATAATCTATTTAAAGTGTTGCGGTGATAAGTGATCATTATGGAGCGGTGAAGAAGTTTATAAAGGGGTCGGTGTAGAAGTCTAAAAAGTGTAACCATCATCATGCGCTACTCACAAAAGGCGCCAAGACTGAAGTTATCAAATAACGCTGGTCAACAGATGGCGCCTGGCATCAGATGGCGCTGGTTGACACGAGGCAATCTTCTCGGAGAGGCCAAACGACTGTCATCATGACTGGCAGCACATCAGTTGAGGAAAATTTATTTCGTATCCCGAACGCGCGGCACTTGAGGAGATTGTGTCAGATTTGTCATAATGACTGACATCTGTCCCGTGCCATTCGCAGTTGGCGCGAGGTAATCAATGAATTAAGCAGATGGCACTAAAACAGCAGATGGCGCCTGGCGCCATTCAACAGTTGGTGCTAATCAATCAAATTATCATCCAAAGCAGTTAGATAACATGGCGTACATGCCACTAATCTCGATGAACGTACACATGACACTGTCCATGACCATGCGCATCTCTCTCACAGAATGTCACGCGTCCCATGCAGTTAAATTAACCGTTCGCGCAAAGGGTGATGGCGCACCAATGGCTGTCTACGCCAATCAGAATAACTGGCTGACAGTTATTCCAGAACTCTATAAATAGAGTTCCAAATCACTTTCAAAGGAGGACTAATGATCATAATCTCATGAGCACTTGCTGCAACACTCTCCAAAGACTTTCTTCTTCGATATCGCATCGTCCAAGGGATAAAGTGATCGTCTTCTGATCAGATTCCTATAGTTGTACTTTTCCAGAAATCAAATTGTACTTTTGTACATTTCTTTTTTTTAGTTTGTAAAGAAACTTTTGTTTTTACAAACAAAATGGCGACTCTACTGGGGACGACTTTCTCCTTCGACGAGGAAAGTGACAATTCAATGCGATGTTGCATCGGTCGGCATGACGCAGAAGACTTTGGTCATGAAATTCGACCAAAGTGCCTATAAAGTCATGATTGGCGCAGGGGGTGCCAAGCGCGCCACCACTGTTGTTGTGAAGAACAGGGCACGCGTTGTTTGGAATCCAAAGTCCTCCCGCGCACCAATCACAACTTCTGTGCCAAGCTTAGAGGAAAGCTTTGTAGCCAGTTCATCTTCTCGCCAATTCTGAAAATGGGAGAGGGTGCTCCAACCACTACCTTGGCGCCAATCAGGGGACAGTGCCACATGGCCACTTCTTCCTCGTCACCAATTCTAAAATTGGTGGAGAATGAGTCAGTCATGGCCCTGGCGCCAATCAAGGGACAGCGCCACAGGGCTACTCCCGCTTCGTCACCAATTTTGAAATTGGTGGAGAATGTGCCAACTACTGCCCTGGCGCAGAACAAAAAAAAATTTCTTATGGCCAATCCTCACTCCTCCCTAGTTCTAAACTTGGTGGAGAAGTTACATATAACTGCCCCTGCACAGAACAAAGAAAAGTGCCCCACGGCCACTCATTATCCTTCACCAGTCCTGAACTCGGTGGAAAATGCATCTGATTGTGCCTCTGTGCCAATCAATGCGAGGACACTTCTGAATAGAAAGTCTATTTCTCTTGGCAGAGACAATCAAATTAATGTGTAGAGACTAAAAATCAAACTCCGCTACCCATTAAAGTATACAATCATCAGGTGGCCCCAAATCATTATGTTGTGCCAGACCATCAAGTTGTGCAGCATCAGGTTGCGCCAACATCAGGTTGCGCAGGAGACAGGTTGCGCAAGTGCCACGTGGAGCACTTTCTCGAGAAGTTGTAACGGCATCATCATTACCTGACAACTGACAGCATGGAGATTAAAGAAAATCCATTCGAATCCCGCACAACGCGGCATTCGAGAAGATTTTGTCAGCATGTAATTAATGCTGACAAGCTGGTTCGCGCAAGTCATTATGTGGCACGAGAATTAATCAGTACAACACGAAAGACCCAGTCAAAGGTGCCATTAGTTGAGTTGCGCCCATGCGCAACCTGGCTAATTGGCATCACCCGATCAACTTTTTAGCAGAGTGACGTGGCGCACACGCCACCAACTTCGCAGAGTGTGCCCACTACACTGCCCACGACCATGCGTGTCTCAAACAAATGATGCCATGCGTCCACAGCAGTTGGTGCAACCGCTTGCGCAGGTTATTACATTTTGCCCACGTGCAACCTGATGAAGCTCGCACAAGGTAATCAAATAGTTTTCAGAACAGAGAGACGTGGCGCACAAGCCAAAAACTTTACAGAACGTGTCCACTACACTACCCACGACCAAGCGTATCTCAATCAAATGATGCCACGTATCCACAGCAGTTGGTGCAACCGCTCGCGCAAGTGAACAAGAGGTGCGTAACCTAAAGTGCGCGCAACCCAGAATAACTGCTAAACAGTTATTTCAAGAACTCTATAAATAGAGTTTTAAACCAATCTCAAAGCATCACGAATGATCATAATCTCCTGCTAAAGTGCTGTTGCATCCTCCAGAGGCTCGTGTCTTCGATATCACATCGTCCAAGGGATAAAGTGATTGTCTTCTGATCAGATTCCTATAGTTGTACTTTTTCAAAAATCAATTGTACTCTTGTACTCTCTTTTTCTAAGTTTGTAATAAAGCTTTTGTTTTTGCAAACAAAATGGCGACTCTGCTGGGGACTACTTTTTCCTCCGACGAGAAAGTGACAACTCAATGTGATACCGCGTCAATCGGTAAGATGCAGAAGACCCTGGTCATTCAAGTCGACCAGACAGCCTACGAGGCCATGATCAATGCTGGGAGTGCCAAGCACACTACTGCCGCTATTAAGAGGAAGACGCGCTCTGTTTGGACTCCTAAGTCCTTGACGGCACAATCTTCTACCTCTGTACAACTTGCGCCCATCACTGCCCTGACATAATTTAAGGGAAACAGACTTTTGGCTAATCCCTCCTCTTCTCCGATTTTGAAATCGAAGGAGACTTCGTCTCGATACACTACTATCCTAAACAAGGGAAAGCTCCCTTTGGCCTTTTCTTTCCTGGTGCAACCTGTGCCTGTTTCTGCTCCGGTGCAACTTGCGTCCATCACTGCCATGGCGCAACCTAAGGGAAACAGCCTTTTGGCTAACCCCTTGTAACACCCAGTTTTCCAGATGAGGGTATTTTGAAATTTTGTAATTATAATTATTATTTATTGATATTTATTTTACATTGTGATTTTTGATAATTTTTAATTATTTTTAAACTATTTAAAAAACTGGTTTAAGTCATGACTTGTGATTTTGATGTGCTGCTAGTGAAACATGAGAGACTGCATGACCTAGAGCCTAACCATGTCATTAGAATGACTTAATTATTATTTTTAGCCTAGGGGTAATTTGGTCATTTTGACTTATTTGAATTATTTGATGATTTAGTAAATTGGTGAATTCGAGGTTGACTTGACTTGTTGAGACCTAGTGAACTAGCCTAGAAGCTAACCCTAGCCATGGTGGCCCTAGTCTAATTTAGGTTAACCTACTTTTAGTCATTAGAAACTAATTTTAGAATGAGGGGATTTGGTTTAGTGAATTTAAGTCATGGTTTATGATTTCATGAAATGACTTGTGGCTTAATGATTTATTTGATCATGACTTGGCCCATGGCCCATAACTAGAGGCCCTAACCCTAACCAAACCCTAAATGACCAGCCATAGGGATCCCCACCCTATGTAAACACTTATTCTCTAGGGCTTGCCTCTTTTTTTATTCATTTCAATATTGGAAAAAGAAAGGTATTTGTCCCTCTTCCAAAAATCCCCATAAATCCATTTTAATTCCTTTTTAATCCTAGTTTCTTGCATTAGAACCTAATACTCTCCTACTTTCTGATTTTGGGGTTTAATCCCAGCTTTGGGTTAATTTGGAGCTTTTGGCATCAAGAAGAGGAATCCCCCATTTGAAGATTTTCCAAGCTTTTTGCACACATAGGTAAAACCCTTTAAATTGATTTAAATTTTGGTTTTCTTTGCATGTAGGGCTAGATGTAGGAGTCCCCTAGGTGTCCCTAAAATTTGGGTGGAATTCGTGTCCGTTTGGTGTCCGTATCGGACACGTGTCATAGTGTCTCCTAGGTATTTGATGAAATGCTTGAATGAAATGAATATTGTTAATTTTCAAAACAAATTACATGGTTGTATAGCCCTATATATGGGGATTAATTTTATATGTGACTGAGTCAATTTTCGGGGAATTTTCCTGTCCAAAAGGGACACGGACACGCAGCACGAGACCCCCGTGCTGTGCCCTGCTACCATCCACTGTTTTCTTACTACACACACCACTTGGACACGTGCAAATTGGCACGAGGGTGGGGGCAGACACTGTCAGGACCCCCCTAAAGTTTCACAGCATTTCGTGTCGTGTCGGACACGGAAACGAGGCCGCACGGGTTTTGCACTGGTCTACCTGCGCGTGAAAATGCACGTTGATATGCACGTTTAAACACGACACGGGGACACGTTGACACTGTGCAGGGCGATACATGTGTAGCCTTATGTGGGGCGAACACGTGGGCACGAGCACGAGTCGTGTCGTGCCCTGTATCGCGTGCACGAGGCCGTGTCCTCGCTGCACGAGGCTGCCTGTGCAGATTTTTGAAACACTGTATGTTTCGTATTTTGGACACGTTCGTGTCCAGTGTTTGGACACGATACAACTTGTGACACACCCACACATGTGCATGATTGCTTACCAACCCTTTATTGGTCACATTAGCATGATTTGATAGTTCGAAATTCAATTTCCCCATAGTTCTGATACATGCTGTGCAATTTTGAAATTTCTGAACTTAAAACCCATTTTTAACTGATTTTTCTGATGTTTAATCACTAGATTAATTCCTATACATGTGTATTAAACTATTGTAAGGTTGATTATTGGTTATTGTGGGGTCTTTAGGTTTCGAATCAAATTTTGATTGATGGACTGCTCTTTGAAACAGTTTACTAATACTATAAAAATCCTAAAATGAAAGTTCATTACTTTGATACCTGAGATTAGATTAGATTTGATTAATATATTGTATGTATACATTGAATTCATCTGTTAGCTAAGAGTAAAACTGTCATTTGGTTTTCAAACTAATTTTTAACTGTTAACCAAAACTGGGTTGTGCTAATTCATGATAGATTTTGTAATGTATGCATGTGAATTTATAAGCATTAGATGTTTACTTACATATATGTTCATGTCTGGAATCGAGGTTGCATGTTTAGCTATGTGCAATGCATGAGATTTGGGGATTCATTTTTGGGTTTCCTGAGAATGTGTTCAAAACTGAGTCAATGTTTCCAAACCAAAACAGGGAATCAAAACCTGAGTTTGATTAATATGGACACCTGAGATTTGGGGATTTTTGAATTTGGGTTGTGATGATCACTGTTTTCCATTTTTGGTATGAACTATCAGTTAACATTTTATGAACTGAGTTAATTATAAACTGAGATTTACCTTTGTTGTAAAAACCTGAGTTTGATAGATATGTTGAACCTAAAATATGAGGATTTAGGTGTTTAACTGAGATTAAATTGTTTCAATACAATTTTTACATGTTATGAATGCATTGACAGGTTGTGTAGATAACTGGAATTTAGAATGGTTCAATGTAGAAATCTGAGACCATGCATACACTCACATATACTCCTATACACTTGTGTACACACACCCTCCTATCACTGTTAACATCCTACACCCACACATGTAAATTCTGAGATCCCCTTTTCACTGTCTTCCTGAAATTACACATGAGACACACACACCATTCACACACACACATTTTAAACAGAAAACTGTTTTCCTAAGAATACAATGAGTTCTTTATACACAAAAATACACATTGATTGTTACATAAATCTGAGTTTAACTGTTAGAGTGACATGTCTTTGTCTCCAGAATTTCCTGAGATTATTTACTGCTTTTCACAGTTTTTCCTCTTTCCTTCAGTCCTTAGGATACTACTTG
This sequence comes from Iris pallida, assembly GCA_029216955.1. Classification (NCBI taxonomy): domain Eukaryota; kingdom Viridiplantae; phylum Streptophyta; class Magnoliopsida; order Asparagales; family Iridaceae; genus Iris; species Iris pallida. The sequence continues at coordinate 5,219,887 of JANAVB010040619.1, read as the reverse complement.
GCAGTTGATAGCTCATATTGTGTGTATTGGTGTGTGCACAAGGGGGGAATTTGTGGAACAGTAAGAAGAAGAAGGCAGCAGTGGGCATAGCAGTTACATTGCATTGCCTGGCTTTTCATTGCAGCACTGCATTGTAGAGGCAGTAGGCTGAACCCTTGGGGCAGCAGCACAGGCTATATTGGCCTGTGCACTAGTGCAGTGAAGGACTGGGGTGCATGGGTTAGTTGACTCTATTTATGGTATGCAAATGTGTATACATTTATACCTATATATATATCTATGAATGTTTGATTTGAGTATTTACATGATATGGTTATGGGGGTTTTCATATATGTTATATAGATATAGGTAAGGGTTATATAGATAACTGATATTGGTATCAGTTGTGGGGCTAAATAGATATGAGAGTCCATGGGTTATTAGATATAGATAAGGGTTATGAGTGGTTTATAGGTTAGGCTACTACTAGGCCTATGTAGATACATGAGTTTTGAAGGTAAGAGGATATATAAATGAGGGTATTGAAGTGAGGGTGTATGTGATTGTATATGTGTCTAAGGTTTTGGGTATAGTTATATATAGGTATATATAGTGTAATGCATATATATATTGTATTATATATAGTGCCATGTAGGCTAGTAGCTATATGAGATATAGTTATATATATGGTACTTATATGATATATAGGTTAGGCCTATACATAGGTTATGTTAGGAGAGGGTATATATGTATATACATGTGTGTGATAGGTTAGTGGATTCTATATAAGCTATGAATATATGTATGTACTATATTTATGTGAGATACCTTAGCCTTGGGTTGGTATGCACATTGTTATAGGATATGGTATCCTAGTGCACTAGCCTATGAGTTAGTTGAGTTAGATATAGAGTTTAACTTAGATAGACTAGTTGACCATTGGCTTAGATTGACTTGTTGATCTATTTTGACTAGACAGTTGACCAAAGTCAACATTAAGTCTATATATGACCAATTGACCTAAGTTGACTTTGACCCAGAGTTGACCAAGTTTGACTTGAACCTAGTCTGACCTAGACAGTTGACCAGGTTTGACTTAGAGTTGACTTTGACCTAGATTGGCCTAAAAATCATATAGTTTGCATTGTAGCTTTTATTTTTTCTTATATTGAACATGTCATAACCCATATTACTCTGTTTAGGACATTGTGACTCTGGTGCAGGCATCTGATATTATACTACTCTTTTCAGAGTAGCAGGCGAGTACATTATCTGATAGTTCTCTCATTTATTTGTCAATTACTGTACTTTAGTTCTAGTTAGCTGTATGTGATTCTCTGTTACAAACACGTACTGTTATTTCTGAATCCATGTATACGACACACATACTTACTCGTCCTACCTCTATTATTCGAATCACCATATGAATCACTATTCGAACCACCTATTCGTATCTTCATTTGTTGGTTGGACTTGTATTCGTCTTATGTCGGATTTTTGATTCATTTGTATTAGATGGGCGGAGAAATACTTGATTAGACATGTGAACATTTCCACTATTCGAACCACCCCCTGTGAATAATATTCGAACGATAGCCATCCCACACATGGCCAGGTGTGCGATGTGCCGGATTTATCCATAGCCGTTTACATGTCTATCTAAGTATTTTAAAACACACTTGGAGAATTTATTCGAATTATTATTAGAACATCATGTGAATCACTATTCGTATCACCTTATTTGTATCACCTTATTCGATTCACCTTATTAGAACAATGGTTAGAATTACATTCGACTCATCTTATATTAGACTCACATTGGGATTATACTCGACTTATATTGTACCATCTGAACTCATTATGTTACTCTAGTTCAGCTAGATCTTATTTTTACAGTCTTTTTTGCTATATTTCTCTTCATGTTTAGTTACCTTACTTTCCTTGTACCTTAACTGCTCTCTACATCATTATTCGTACAAACTACCATTTTCATCAATACAACTGTCTATAACTGCTTTATAGTTCTCTGTCATTTACTTGGGATTTCTTGATGAATTGTACTCGTTCCTGTCCTGACTGGACCTGTTGAAAATATTACAAATGCTTGCCCTGGGGATATTTTCCCTACTTGCCTTGGAGCAGGAGATGGCTTAGCTACCTATGGCCCCGAGACTCAGGAGTGATCAGGAGACTAGCTAGTAGACTTGGTTTAGTTTTTATGTTTTAGAACTTGAATTGTAATAACTGAGATACGAGTTTGTATTTGAGTTTGTTTGAGATATTATTATTTAGTAGTTTATATATGTTGTTGTTTAGTCTTATTTATAAACTTCTGTGTTATCTTATCGTGCTTAGACTGTGATTGAGATTTGACAAGTACATTATATAATTGCGTGAGTTGTTGATTAGATAGTAACCTAAGACAGCGTTCTACCGTCGACACTGCGGCGTAGGCTGGACGTACCCACTTCTCGTGCCCTTACTCTAGGGTGCGGGTTGTGACACGTTTTTAGTGGTGGCCCATGCAGGTCGAGAGTCGCATCGGTGCGATATCGTGGTAGTACAGCGACTTAGTTGTACTGCTGCGAGCCTGCGATAGGATTGAGAGATAGGCTTTAACGGAGAGGTACTCAATCACAGTTAGGATTACTTGAGAAGATTCCTGGGATGACCCTTGAGAATCTTATTATAAACTATCTCGAAATTTGATTCTGACAGTATCTGTCTATCTTCCTTGTTGATCGTTGAATTTGATTCTTGGTATTCATTATTGACTTGACTTTCTACCAAGATAACATTATGGGCTAGGTTACCTCAGTCATGGAATCTAGAGTCTTCTATAGCCATATCAGCTGGTTGGGCGATGAGATAGAGTCTGATTTTGGATATATTTCTCGGGTGTGGGAAATTAAAGTTTTCGTAGCCAAACTAGCGGCAATGCAAAAATTTTAAATACTATGATTCTAGAGGTATGTACATTAGTTGTGGACTATATGGATTATCGCAGCCATACTTACTGGTGTGACGAGGATTCTGGTAACATGGTTCTGAATAGATGGGTATGATTATCAGATTTTAGAATAGATACCATATAGATGGTGCCCTAGTATAATGGAATGGAATATCAGTGTGGATGTTATTTGAGTATCATGGATTAGATAGAGGGAGCTAGTCCACCTATAGCGTAGTACCGTGTCCCGCACCATCAGAGGGATATACCCCGGAGCGGCAGGGCTTTTGTGCTGACAGTCGAGTAGACCGACGATATGGGTGACGGGTTAGCAGGTCTATCTTTCATGTTCTTCCTCCCCACTTTCATGTGTAATTTTCCTTAGTACCTGCCAGGGTATTACTTGTGATTGCTAGATAGTGTAGCTACCCTGTTCGAGACTGTGGAATCACGACCAGTAGGATTGTATTGCTTCGACTTGATTGATTGGGAGTTTGACCTAGGAGAGGTACGACCATCCTAATTTTGAGGACAAAATTTTTATAAGGTGGGTAGGATTGTAACACCCAGTTTTCCAGATGAGGGTATTTTTGAAATTTTGTAATTATAATTATTATTTATTGATATTTATTTCACATTGTGATTTTTGGTGATTTTTAATTATTTTTAAACTATTTAAAAAACTGGTTTAAGTTATGACTTGTGATTTTGATGTGCTGCTAGTGAAACCTGAGAGATTGTATGACCTAGAGCCTAACCATGTCATTAGAATGAATTAATTATTATTTTTAGCCTAGGGGTAATTTGGTCATTTTGACTTATTTGAATTATTTGATGATTTAGTAAATTGGTGAATTCTAGGTTGACTTGACTTGTTGAGACCTAGTGAACTAGCCTAGAAGCTAACCCTAGCCATGGTGGCCCTAGTCTAATTTAGGTTAACCTACTTTTAGTCATTAGAAACTAATTTTAGAATGAGGGGATTTGGTTTAGTGAATTTAAGTCAAGGTTTATGATTTCATGAAATGACTTATGGCTTAATGATTTATTTGATCATGACTTGGCCCATGGCCCATAACTAGAGGACCTAACCCTAACCAAACCCTAAATGACCAGCCATAGGGATCCCCACCCTATATAAACACTTATTCTCTAGGGCTTGCCTCTTTCTTTATTCATTTCAACATTAGAAAAAGAAAGGTATTTTCCCCTCTTCCAAAAATCCCCATAAATCCATTTTAATTTCTTTTTAATCCTAGTTTCTTGCATTAGAACCTAATACTCTCCTACTTTCTAATTTTGGGGTTTAATCCCAGCTTTGGGTCAATTTGGAGCTTTTGGCATCAAGAGGAGGAATCTCCCATTTGAAGCTTTTCCAAGCTTTTTGCACACATAGGTAAAACCCTTTAAATTGATTTAAATTTTGGTTTTCTTTACATGTAGGGCTAGATCTAGGAGTCCCCTAGGTGTCCCTAAAATTTGGGTGGAATTCGTGTCCGTTTGGTGTCCGTATCGGATACGTGTCATAGTGTCTCCTAGGTGTTTGATGAAATGCTTGAATGAAATGAATATTATTAATTTTCAAAACAAATTACATGGTTGTGTAGCCCTATATATGGGGATTAATTTTATATGTGACTGAGTCGATTTTTGGGGAATTTTCGTATCCAAAAGGGACACGGACACGTAGCACGAGACCCCCGTGCTTTGCCCTGCTACCACCCACTGTTTTCTCACTACACACACCACTTGGACACGTGCAAATTGGTACGGGGGTGGGGGCAGACACTGTCAGGACCCCCCTAAAGTTTCACAGCATTTCGTGTCGTGTCGGACACGAAAACCAGGCCGCACGGGTTTTGCACTGGTCTGCCTGCGCGTGAAAATGCACGTTGATACGCACGTTTAAACACGACACTGGGACACGTTGACACTGTGCAGGGCGATACATGTGTAGCCCTATGTGGGGCGAACACGTGGGCACGAGCACGAGTCGTGTCGTTCCTTGTGTCGCGTGCACAAGGCCGTGTTCTAGCTGCACGAGGCTGCCTGTGCAGATTTTCGAAACACTGTATGTTTCGCATTTTGGACACATTCATTTCCAGTGTTTGGACATGATATAACTTGTGACACACCCACACATGTGCATGATTGCTTACCAACCCTTTATTGGTCACATTAGCATGATTTGATAGTTCGAAATTCAATTTCTCCATAGTTCTGATACATGCTGTGCAGTTTTGAAATTTCTGAACTTAAAACCCATTTTTAACTGATTTTTCTGATGTTTAATCACTAGATTAATTTCTATACATGTGTATTAAACTATTGCAAGGTTGATTGTTGGTTAGTGTGGGGTCTTTAGGTTTCGAATCAAATTTTGATTGATGGACTGCTCTTTGAAACAGTCTACTGATACTATCAAAATCTTGAAATGAAAGTTCATTACTTTGATACCTGAGATTAGATTAGATTTGATTAATATATTGTATGTATACATTGAATTCATCTGTTAGCTAAGAGTAAAACTGTCATTTGGTTTTCAAACTGATTTTTAACTGTTAACCAAAACTGGGTTGTGCTAATTCATGATAGATTTTGTAATGTATGCATGTGAATTTATAAGCATTAATGTTTACTTACATATATGTTCATGTCTGGAATTGAGGTTGCATGTTTAGCTATGTGCAATGCATGAGATTTGGGGATTCATTTTTGGGTTTCCTGAGAATGTGTTCAAAACTGAGTCAATGTTTCCAAACCAAAACAGGGAATCAAAACCTGAGTTTGATTAATATGGACACCTGAGATTTGGGGATTTTCGAATTTGGGTTGTGATGATCACTGTTTTCCATTTTTGGTATGAACTATCAGTTAACATTTTATGAACTGAGTTAATTATAAACTGAGATTTACCTTTGTTGTAAAAACCTGAGTTTGATAGATATGTTGAACCTGAAATATGAGGATTTAGGTGTTTAACTGAGATTAAATTGTTTCAATACAATTTTTACATGTTATGAATGCATTGACAGGTTGTGTAGATAACTGGAATTTAGAATGGTTCAATGTAGAAACCTGAGACCATGCATACACTCACATATACTCCTATACACCTGTGTACACACACCCTCCTATCACTGTTAACATCCTACACCCACACATGTAAATTCTGATATCCCCTTTTCACTGTCTTCCTGAAATTACACATGAGACACACACACCATTCACACACACACATTTTAAACAGAAAACTGTTTTCCTAAGAATACAATGAGTTCTTTATACACACAAATACACATTGATTGTTACATAAATCTGAGTTTATCTGTTAGAGTGATATGTCTTTGTCTCAGGAATTTTCTGAGATTATTTACTGCTTTTTCCAATTTTTCCTCTTTCTTTCAGTCCTTAGGATACTACTTGGCAGTTGATAGCTCATATTGTGTGTATTGGTGTGTGCACAAGGGGGGATTTGTGGAACAGTAAGAAGAAGAAAGCAACAGTGGGCATAGTAGCTGCATTGCATTGCCTGGCTTTTCATTGCAGTACTGCATTGCAGAGGCAGTAGGCTGCCCCCTTGGGGCAGCATCACAGGCCATGTTGGCCTGTGCACTAGTGCAGTGAGGGGCTGGGGTGCATGGGTTAGTTGACTCTATTTATGGTATGCAAATGTGTATACATTTATACCTATATATATCTATGAATGTTTGATTTGAGTATTTACATGATATGGTTATGGGGGTTTGCATATATGTTATATAGATATAGGTAAGGGTTATATAGTTAACTGATATTGGTATCAGTTGTGGGGCTAAATAGATATGAGAGTCCATTGGTTATTAGATATAGATAAGGGTTATGAGTGGTTTATAGGTTAGGCTAATACTAGGCCTATGTAGATACATGAGTTTTGAGGGTATAAGGATATATAAATGAGGGTATTGAAGTGAGGCTGTATGTGATTGTATATGTGTCTAAGGTTATGGGTATAGTTATATATAGGTATATATAGTGTAATGCATATATATATTGTATTATATATATATAGTGCCATGTAGGCTAGTAGCTATATGAGATATAGTTATATATATGGTACTTATATGATATATAGGTTAGGCCTATACATAGGTTATGTTAGGAGAGGGTATATATGTATATACATGTGTGTGATAGGTTAGTGGATTCTATATAAGCTATGCATATATGTATGTACTATATTTATGTGAGATACCTTAGCCTTGGGTTGGTATGCACATTGTTATAGGATATGGTATCCTAGTGCACTAGCCTATGAGTTAGTTGAGTTAGATATAGAGTTTAACTTAGATAGACTAGTTGACCATTGGCTTAGATTGACTTGTTGATCTATTTTGACTAGACAGTTGACCAAAGTCAACATTAAGTCTATATATGACTAATTGACCTAAGTTGACTTTGACCCAGATTTGACCAAGTTTGACTTGGACCTAGTTTGATCTAGATAGTTGACCAGGTTTGACTTAGAGTTGACTTTGACCTAGATTGGCCTAGAAATCATATAGTTTGTATTGTAGCTTTTATTTTTTCTTATATTGAACATGTCATAACCCATATTACTCTGTTTAGGACATTGTGACTCTGGTGCAGGCATCTGATATTACACTACTCTTTTCAGAGTAGCAGGCGAGTACATTCTCTGATAGTTCTCTCATTTATTTGTCAATTACTGTACTTCAGTTCTAGTTAGTTGTATGTGATTCTCTGTTACAAACTCGTACTGTTATTTCTGAATCCATGTATACGACACACATACTTACTCGTCTTACCTCTATTATTCGAATCACCATACGAATCACTATTCGAACCACCTATTCGTATCTTCATTTGTTGGTTGGACTTGTATTCGTCTTATGTGTCAGATTTTGGATTCATTTGTATTAGATGGGCGGGAAAATACTTGATTAGACATGTGAACATTCCCACTATTCGAACCACCCCCTGTGAATAATATTCGAACGATAGCCATCCCACACTTGGCCAGGTGTACGATGTGCCAGATTTACCCATAGCCGTTTACATGTCTATCTAAGTATTTTAAAACACACTTGGAGAATTTATTCGAATCATTATTAAAACATCATGTGAATCACTATTCGTATCACCTTATTAGAATAATGATTAGAATTACATTCGACTCATCTTATATTAGACTCACATTGGGATTACACTCGACTTATATTGTACCATCTGAACTCATTATGTTGCTCTAGTTCAGCTAGATCTTATTTTTACAGTCTTCTTTGCTATGTTTCTCTTCTTGTTTAGTTACCTTACTTTCCTTGTACCTTAACTGCTCTCTACATCATTATTCGTACAAACTGCCATTTTCAATAATACAACTGTCTATAACTGCTTTATAGTTCTCTGTCATTTACTTGGGATTTCTTGATGAATTGTACTCGTTCCTGTCCTGACTGGACCTGTTGAAAATATTACAGATGCTTGCCCTGAGGATATTTGCCCTACTTGCCTTGGAGCAGGAGATGGCTTAGCTACCTATGGCCCCGACACTCAGGAGTGATCGGGAGACTAGCTAGTAGACTTGGTTTAGTTTTTATGTTTTAGAACTTGAATTGTAATAACTGAGATACGAGTTTGTATTTGAGTTTGTTTGAGATATTATTATTTAGTAGTTTATAGATGTTGTTGTTTAGTCTTATTTATAAACTTCTGTGTTATCTTATCGTGCTTAGACTGTGATTGAGATTTGACAAGTATTATATAATTGCGTGAGTTGTTGATTAGATAGTAACCTAGGACAGCGTTCTACCGCCGACACTGCGGCGTAGGCTGGACGTACCCACTTCTCGTGCCCTTACTCTAGGGAGCGGGTCGTGACACCCCTCTACCTCTCCGACTCTGAAATCGAAGGAGACTTTGTTTCGATACACTGTTGAACAAAACAAAGGAAAGCGTCTATTGGCCTTTTTTTTCCTTGCACAACCTGTGCCTGCTCCTTCTCCGACGCAACTTGTGCATGTTCCTGCTCTGGCGCAACCTATGCATGTTCAGGCTTTGGCACAACTTGTACATACTTCTGCACTAGCGCAACGTAAAAGGAAACTCTGTTTAATGGCTCCCTCTTTGCTATCAAGCCAGAAGTTTAGCGAGAAATCACTAAATCAAGGAAAACACTCTTTAGCTTTTCCTCATTCTGCTCGAGTCGTTGACTGGGTGAAAAGTACTACTGATTCAGATAGGAATCCTACTCTCCTTAACAGAGACAACCAAATCTCTGTCAGGAAGATGAGTTCTATTCAGAATGAACTTTCCACGCAAAAAGGTATTATGCCTACTCCAAAGAGGTCAGGGCAAGATCTACCGACCTTATGTATCTCAAGATCCCGACAAGGCAAATTACTAGTATCTCAAGCAGATGCACAAGTAGCACCTTTGTCAGACTTGCGCACCTATATTAACAGGTGCCAATCAGGGTCAACCTCGGGAAAACACAAAATGTATCAAGTGTAACCTGCACCAGTTGCTAACTTGCACCAGAGGAAGAATACTGAGGTAAAAAATCCTATGACTTATGCTAACCAGCTTAGCACGTCCTTGTATACTCAAGGTACGGGACACCTCAAGAACATGAACCATGTCCCGAATATCGTTAAGGACTATATTCCTGCAACTTCTTCTCGTCCTATTAGCGATCTCCGTGAATTCTTGATACAGAAGCGGAAGATTGCAAATCCATCCCGTCCAACAGTGGTCCAACAGCAAGAACATTATTGTAATCACCACCATGAAGTTGTTATCAAATGTTGCTGTCAGTCAGCTAAATGGTCTGTCTTTGACCGTTTGAATTATGTTCAGACTCCTGAACCTATCCTAGTGGACGAAGATGAACTACTATATGCTCCTGTCAACATGGCATCTCGAAGCACTGGAGGTGGAAAACGTCCAAGGCGTAATGAATCCCGCAATCCCAGTCAATAGTACTTAGATCGGATTCATGAATCCGGTGAAGGAGTATACCAATATACTAGATCAAGAAGCCAAAAAACAATCGGTCAAAGGAATCTTCCTTCCGACCAAGACACAATCGGTCAAAGGAATCTTCTTGATTCTAACCAAGATTCCTTTAGTCAAAAAGATATCCTTATCACTTATTCTGGGGGTGGTTCCTTATATGACTTTGATGCTGACAGTAAAAGTTCTGCAAGGACCATCCTTTCCACTAGCTCGTCTTCGAGGGCTAGAGAAGTGACTGCTTATGTCGTTACAGAAGATTAAGATACTTCCAGTTCTAACAGTCAAGAGCAGAGAATTGCTGCTTTGGAGGCTAGTTTGAAGAACATGGCTGAGATGATGACAGGCATGCATGCTGTGATTATGGCACAAGATATAGTTCCACCAGTCGCGAATCTGATTCTGACTAAGGAACCTGTAACAACATCATCTCCCATCAATATTGATCTGGGGTACAATCTCCTCACACCGCTTCCATTCCTGCACAGGCTATTCCAAGTCAATCTGGTGCCCGGGGTGGTACTTACCATGCAGTACCTCCTCCTAACATATCAAATCAATCCACTCCTCCACAATCAACGGGAGATACAAATGAGGCCGTAAAACTTTTACGTACTCAATTCGAAGCTTTCAAACAGAAAGACGGCTTACAGAAGCTTGGGATCAAACAACCCTATCCCATAGAATGGAAAGAAGTCTAATTTCCTCCTAAATACAAACCCCCTACTATTATGTTGTTTGATGGCAGCACATCTCCAAGTCAACACCTCAATCACTTTGAAGTAGTGACTGATCAACTTCAACCAAATGATGTTCTTCTTACTAGAGTATTTATCGGTTGCCTAGCTGGTGCAGCATATGACTGGTATCGTAGTTGACCAGATGGTTGTATAATCTCTTTCTTTGGCTTCAAACAAATGTTCATGGAATAATTTTATGAGGGGACCAATAACATGACTATGTCTGCTCTCATCAAAATCAAACAACGACATAATAAAACTACTGAACGTTTCATTGAACGATTCCACCATGAAGCACTCAAAATACCTCTCGGAACTCTAGATACTTTGACTGTAGACACTTGTAAATCAAACCTGTTGTCTATAATCAACATGTGGACGGGATCAACACACTTTTTATAGTAAATGCCAAAGCAGTAGAAGAGAGTGCTGACAAGTTCAAACTATTAGGTATTCAAATGCCTAATCTTAAAAATATGAACATTCTGCAACCAACAGCGACGGTCGTCAGAACAATCGCAAAAACAAAGAGACTTTGGCTATTAATTTCAAAGGTCAAGAAGCCCTAGCTATTAATGTAAATCAGCCAACATCTACCCCAACAACACCACCACAAAGGCACTACGTCCAAAAGAAGAATACTCTTTTGATTAAGATGATATCATGAGTATCTTTGATTGTCTTATCAAGAGCAATAAACTTCAACTGCCAGAGGAAGTTGGTAAGACTGATCATCCTAAATATTGTGTTTACCACAGATTTATTGGACATCCAACTCGAACATGCTATGTGCTCAAGGCACTACCAAAATTTGTCGATTTAGCGACGGCCGAATCCGTCGCTCAACCGACGGTAATTCACATTAGGGACCGATTGCCGACAGAATTTGGCTAAAATCATCTATCGGCAATCAGCTCGTCGCTAATAACGTTCCGTCGCTAAGTTGTCGTCACGGCAACGGAATAGCGACTGATTTTCGACGTCACAATACGAAGCATTAGCGACACTTTCCCGACGGATTGCCGTCCATTGCAACTAATAAATATTGAAATGTGTACACAATAGCGACGTACATGTCCGTCGGTAACCCGTCGTAACTGCGTATCAGATCGTATCGGTCCGCCGCAAATCCGTCGGTATGCGTCGGTAAATAACGACGGATGGGCGACGGTGTTCTGACGGACTATTCCGTCGATCATGTTCTGGAAATGCTTGGCATTTCCAGCACAATGGCGACGGAATAGTAGTCGCAGACCCGTCGCTAGGACGACGGCATAGCGACGGATTTCTGACTGATTATCCGTCGCCAGGGTTCTGGAAATGCATGACATTTCCAGAACCATGGCGACGGATAATCAGCCGCTAAGCCGTCGCCACATACAGCGACGGAATAGCGGCTGAAAATCAGTCGCCCTGGCGACGGCTTATCCGTCGCTATTCCGTCAAAGTTTATACCAACAGAACGATGCCGACGGATGATCCGTCGAAAACCCGTCGCTGACTGGAAACAGGTTAAAAACTCCAGGTAGCGACGGAATATCCGTCGAAAAGTAGTCGGCAACTGGGAAACGCCGTCGCTAAACGGTCACTAATCCGTCGCTAGCTGGGTTTTTTGGAAAAAAAAATTGGCAGCACTTTCCCTGTTCATAAATATATGCATAAACCAAACCAATATATAATGCACACCAATTATCCAACAATCACACAGACCAAATATATAATGCACACCAATTATCCAAGAATCACATAGACCAAATATGCACATACGACCAATTATCCAAGAATCACAGACCAAACCAAATTAATAGAAAATAAATATCAATTTCCCTAAAGAGTAACATAATATCCGGTGCTATAAGCCGATTATAGCACAATTAGTTCAAAGCTCTCACAAATAATCCAAATTTTCTTAATACAACATTTCAAGAAGGAGGAGGTCGATTGTCCGTTCCCGTATTCGACCGACGCATAAACTCCTCCACAAGGTACGGAGGCAAGGAGTCTAATACAGTGCTCGGAAGTCGGCGAAGCTGCTCTGTGGACATGAGATCCAGGAGTGCCGTCACAGCCGTAGGCGGTAGCACAGGGGCTTGAGGGTTGAAAGAAAGATGGCCCACGGAAGACGGACCGGCACCTGCAGTCGACGGACCAGTAGAAGACGGACGAGCACCATCAGCAGACGTACCGACAGCAGCAGACGTCCCGGCAGCAGCAGACGCCCCGGCAGCAGCAGACGCAGGCAGAAAGTGCGTGGCAAATTGCTCCCGCAAGGACGACACCGCCTCGTGCAGCTGCGTAAGCTGCGACCTAACATCATCGTCTGCCCGGGCCACAGGAGGAGGCGGTGTCGGTGGAAATCTCTGCGTCGCCATATGCAATGGCCCTAGGGAGCCGACTCCGTACAGGTACCCTTTCTTAAAGCCGCCGACGGTATCTACGAACAAGTCGTTCCGAGCGGCCAAAGAAGAGGGCGTCCGGAAGGACGTCATTTCATCGACATCCTCGGTGTCAGGTAACTGAGCCCGACTAAGGGCCTCACGATACGCAGCCTATCAAATGAATGTGTTTATATTATAAGATTTACCTAAGTTGTAATCTAAATCCTATGTTTCACTAAGTTAAGTGTGAATCCTAAGTTTACCTAAGTTATAGTCCGAATACTTTTAATTCTAACGTTAATCTCATAAACATAAGTACTTACATCAGTCTCCTTGGCCCTCTCGTCGACGAAGCTCCCGTCCTTCCGTCTTTTGTGCGTATGCTGGAAGACGTCGTGCATGGTGACCGATTCAGGAGCCCTTCCCTCCTTCACCGCCCGTTGGGCCTGCATACGAAATTTGCATAGAAACTAATTAACTCCTTTAATTAATAATACCTAATTCGATAGTGAAATAAATTTATGGTTGCTCACCAGATCTGCAAGTGTCGCTGCGTGAGACCTTGATCCCCCCGTATGAAGGCCCGCGGCAGATCGGTTCACCTTCGCCTTCTCCGATTTCTCCTTGTATGCAGGGTCATCCATCATGCCTAAGAGGTCCTCATAATAGTCCTGCCGGATCCAATTCGGCCTCGTATGCCCCATCTTTAGGTTATGAATCATATCCCGGATCTTCTTCGAGCATGCGCTTCGGTAGGTCCTGCGGATCCCCTCGTCGCGATGGGGTGGCCACCAGTACGTTCTCTAATACAGAAAAATCAATTATCACGTAATTTACAAAATGGTTGATTAAAGAATCACATAGACTTAACCAAAAAAATATAGATATATACCCTCAACTCGTCGAGCCAGACGTACTGCTCGGTTGGGGGCACCGACGTAAAGTTGAGGTAGGGACCGTGGAAGTTAGCCCTGATAATTTCTCCAAGGGCCCTGCCAACATTAAACGGAAAAAACCTACAAAGAAGAAACGACTGAATTATTAACTTGAATAAATGAAAGAAATTTAATAAATTAACTTAAATTTACTTACGAGGTCCCCGCGGGCCATAGCTCTCGTCGAAACTCGCCTCGCGGCCTCTCTGGTACCGTCGGAGGATCCGCAGGTCCGCGTATGTACTCCCCAGTAACCGGATGGAACCGAGTATGGGGGTACTCCGGGGCCCACTGTGCAGTAACTGGGGCATCCCCTGGTGGATCCGCTGCTGGTGGTTCCGATAGTGGATCGGATCCGCTAGCAGATACGGACTGATGCCTCGATGAAGTAGTCGATCGAGGGCGGGATGCGTCTGTGCCCGGGGTACTCTCCGGGTCGGGCTCGCTCGATGGGGTCACATCCCGGGAACTCTGAATGCGACCACGACCACCAGCACCAGTACGACCACGACCACGACCCGCACCACCACCACCACCACCACGACCAGCACCACGACCACGGCCAGCTATCATGACCTGTAAATAGAACACATAAACATAATTAACAATATGAAAGTGTAAATGGATATAAAAAACTAAACTAAAATATACATACCATCAGTAGGGAGACGAGTGCCGCCGCGACGAAAAAGACTAGGAGTGCCATCTGCAATAAGTAAATAATCGAATGAAAAAAACATGAATTCACGTAATTGCTTTTATGAGGTCAAACTTAATTCATGTAATTGGAAGTGTTTTTACTATACAACAATATTTAACCTAATCATCGCCTTCGTTCTCATCCTCGGCCTCGTCTTCATCATCATCCTCCTCATCCTCATTCTCATCCTTATCTTCATCGTCGATTTCATCTGTATCCTCATCCCCATCAAATTCTTCTTCTTCTTCTTCTTCTTCTTCTTCTTCTTCTTCTTCTACCTCAAAATTTGGGACAAGACGCCTCTTTCTCCCCTGGTTGACAGCTAAGTCTTGTGTATCAACCTCTTCCTCCCCTCTATTTTCCTCAATATCTTCAACATCCATTGTATCTGAGTGTTGTCCCAAGTATTGGGACTTTTCGATCTGGTCCTCTTGGTATGCTGGGTCTCCAACGTTGAATGTATTTCTAGATTTAATCTTACATACTGCCCACCAGTCAAATCGATCTCTACGACGCCTTGGGTAGCTTGTATAGTAGACTTGAACAGCCTGATTTGCTATTACAAATGTATCGGACCCTCTATACCTCCTGCGATGATTTATATCGATGAATCTAAATTGTTTATCGATTCTCCAACCGATATTTGGTGTCATATCGAACCACTCACATTTGAACATCACAATATGCATATCATATGGGCCAGTATATTGTAAATCTACAATATCCCGAAGGACTCCATAATAGTCAAAGTCCGGCTCGTCGTCATAGACGGTGCCTCTTATGCAAACACCGGAATCCTTGGTATTGATGCCGTCATTGATAAATTCGACATTTATAGCATTCTGAGTGGACTTAAACTTGAAGCCATTAACGACATAGCCTGGCCAAGTCTTTATTTGCTTCTTCGGTCCCAGTGCCAGATAACGAACACTCTCATGAGTGAGTGTTGTTTCAGGCAATAAAACCTGTAAACAAATATTTATAATTTAAATGTTTCAGATTATATATTAATAATCTCAATTATAATCACAGTTACTTACGTATTTGCGAAACCATGACGGAAATATACAATCAACCTCTCTTTGAAGTCCCTCATCGGTAATATCGGGTCTCCTCATTTTGATTTCATCTCTAAATACACTATTAGAGAAAATAAGAATATATAAGTGTAGTCACTTACTTTATCAAATTCGAGATTATAACGAGTGCAAGTGTACTGACTTACTTCTCCAAATCTCTCACTTCTTGTATGTCACAGTTTAACAAGACATATCGGTGAGCGGCATCATACTCGTCGTCTGTCAACCACCGTCTTTTACTAGCCCCAACAGGCTTGCCCCTTACATTGAATATTCCTCCATCCTCAACGTCCTCGTCATTCCTTTGAGGTCTATTTCGATTTGTTTTAACATGAGTATCAAAATAAATGGAGCAGAAGTTTGAAACCTCTTCGATAAGATATGCTTCGCATATCGAAGCCTCTATATGAGCTTTGTTGCCAACTTTCTTCTTTAGATGGTGTAGGTATCTAGAGAGACAAATTATCTTGAGAATTAAGAAAGAATTTTAAAATAAATGGAAATTTAGCTTAAATTATATCGATATTTATGTACCTTTCAAATGGGTACATCCATCGATAATGAACAGATGCACCGACACGGGCTTCATATGGTAGATAAATCGGTAGATGTTCCATGCTGTCGAAGAAGCCAGGAGGAAATATTTTCTCCAACTTGCAAATTGTTAAGATAATCTTCTCCTCAAGTTCAACCATGTGTTGCATAGTCAACTTAGTTGAACAAATATCCCTAAAAAATATTGATAGTTCGGCCAACGGAACCCATACAGCAGAAGGCAACAACTCTTTCAAAGCATGGGCAGTAATCTTTCCATAAACACGTGGCAGTCATGACTCTTTATTCCCGTTAGCTTGCGTTCATTGAGGTCAACGCATCTAGACAAATTCGACACATAGCCGTCGGGAAATCTTAAAGTAGATACCCACTTGCAGATTATTAATCTATCTTCTTTGCTCAATGTGTATTGTGCTATCGGCTTACTTAATTGTCCAGCAGCTCTCCTTTGTATCAAGTTCAGATAAGGACGCTTGCATATCTCGGCAATGTCTTGTCTTGCTTTTGGATTGTCCTTCGTCTTTCCTTTAATGTCCATGACGGTATTGAAGACATTATCGAACACATTCTTTTCGATATGCATAACATCAAGATTATGCCTTATAAGATTATCTTTCCAATAAGGCAAGTCCCAGAAGATACTCCGTTTGGTCTAGTTATGGGTTTGTCCGAACCTATCGACACGATTGTTCGATGGATCTTCCATTACAGTAGGAAAATTCTTTACATCTTCCCAAATATCGTATCCCGACAATCTGGCAGGCGGATGAGAAAATTCTTGTTTTCCAGCTCTGAATGCGTCCTTGTTCTTTCTCCAAGGATGACTCGCGGACAGAAATTGACGATGACAATCAAAGAAAGAAGTTTTTCCTCCATGCTTAAGGCGGAACGCCTTACTATTTTGCATGCATATCGGACAAGACAGGGTGCCGTGAGTACTCCATCCCGACAGCATACCGTATGCGGGAAAATCATTGATTGTCCACATCAGTGAAGCTCTCATCTGAAAGTTCTGTTTCCTGGAAATATCATACGTCGTGACGCCGATCTCCCACAGCTATTTTAGCTCATCCACCAACGGCTGTAAATATATATCGATATTCTTCGTCGGATTTTTGGGACCCGGTATGATAGCTGTCAAGAACATATAAGGAGTCTTCATACACATCTATGGTGGCAGATTGTAAGGGGTCAGAATGACCGGCCAGCAGGAGTATTGAGATTCCGACTGCCCGAAAGGGGCGAATCCATCAGAACATAGCCCCATGCGTACATTTCTGGGCTCTGCAGCAAAATCCGGATGGCGAAAATCGAAATATTTCCACGCCTCTCCATCCGAAGGATGTGATAATTCTCCATCGTCCTTTGTGCGTTCTTCGTTGTGCCACGTCATGTGTTCTGCTGTATTCTGAGACATATACATCCTCTGCAAGCGCTTCGTGATCGACAAGTAATGCATATACTTGTAAGGACGTCGTTTTCTAGTTGACTTTCCTTTTCCCCTGACTTCCTTGTAACGATCCGCATTACAGAAGCGGTAACTTTCTACATCCTCGTTCTCCTTGTAGTACAACATACATCCGTTGCGACAACAATCTATCTTGTCGTACCCCAGTCCCAGTTGTTGGACCATCATCTTCGACTTGTAGAAGTTTTTTGGAAGCTCTTTTGATTCCTTCGGTAACACCTCCTTCATTAGTTGTGTAATCCGATCATAGCAAGTTTGTGGCAAGTTAAAATCGGACTTTATGTTCAACAACCGCATCATCACTGACAGTACAGAATATGGATCACAACCAGGATATAAAGAAGTTTCAGCATCCTGAAACATATCATAGAACTCCTTCGCCTCGGGATTAGGATCCTCCGGATCAAAATTAGGCCCTGCCGCGTCGTACACCATATCTCGTGAAAGCTTCTGCACGTCTCCATAATCAACGGAGCATTCATCGTCATCGACGACAAAATCCACTACAGCATTATCATCAAAAGCATAAGTAGCAGCATTCGCAACCTGTCTTTCGACATATAGTTCACCTTGCGATGACCACAGGTTGTAATCACGTACGAAACCCTTACGGGTCAAATGATCTCTTACACTCACCACTTCTTCGTAACGTCTATTGCAACAATTACGACATGGACACTTGATTTTGTTACCGTCCATAAACTGAGCTTTGCTCATTGCATACTTAAGAAACACTTCCACGCCTGCCTGAAAATCGTCACTCACACCTATTCTGCTCTCGTGTTGTCGTTTGTACATCCATGTACGATCAATGAAATAACGATCCATCACAGATTAGATGTAAAAATCTGTATAGTAAGACAAACTAAACAGAATTAGTATATAATCATGTAACTGGTGGATCCGCTAGTATTCTAGCTCGAGAAGAGAAAAATATAAATACAGTTGTTACTAATAGTTCGATACCGATAGTGCGATACCGATAGTTCGATACCGATAGTTCGATACCGATACTGTGATACCGATACCGATAGTGCGATACCGATACCGATACCGATAGTTCGATACCGATAGCATGGTTTAAAGTATCGGCCGATACCGATCCGATACGGCCGATACCGATACGGTTTGGCATGTTCCGATCCGATACCGACCGATACCAAATATTGACCGATACCGACTATGGGGGTCTTTGTTCCGGTCAATTCGGCAAAACCAATCGGTAAGGGTGACTACTATTTCATATAATTTCAAGACTACTAAGAAATAACGCTGAAATACTTAAAATTATGCCTAAATGTAAATAATATATGTTTTTAAATGTAAATAATTTATTAATAATTATTTGTTTTCCGATACCAAAGTTCGATACTCCGATACGATACCGCCGATACTACCGATATCGCCGATACCAATACTCATAGGAATAGTCCGAAACCGATTCCGATACCGATACCGATTGTGAACCTTGACCGATAGTGCAATACCGATACCGATACCGATAGTGCGATACCGATACCAAACTAAGTCAATCCATCTATTTCTAAATGGCAAGAGTCCACTTCTAGGATATGGGAGCTATATCCTAAATATCTAGTCTAAATTAACTTGATTAGGATACTAGAGTATCCTTATTATCTAGCAAGCACTACCTTAGTCTAGTCACACTAGCGTTAATTACCTATAATTCCTACCATGTCTACAATCACACATTACACCCCAAGCCGTCATGCATGCTAATTATAATAGGCACATATATATGTATATCACAGTTAGATGTATAGACCATGAACCCAAACACTGACTTATGCAGATGAAGAACTCGTACTGTCCTTGACACAGTAAACATATACATTATTTAGCCAATATATAAACTAACGGATAACACCCAATATAGATAACACATTATTTATATTATTTAGCCAATATATAAATTAGATGAATTTGATAAGCAAAGTCCCCCGCCGCCCCCGACCAAAGCCCGCCGCCCCAAACCCTTGCCCAGCCCCCGATGCCCCCGCCCCAAGCCCGCCGCCCAGCCCCCGACGCCCCCGCCCCAAGCCCGCCGCCGTCGCCCCAAGCCCGCCGCCGCCGCCCCAAGCCCGCCACCCAGGCCCCGACGCCCCCGCCCCAAGCCAGCCGCCCAGCCCCCGACGCCCCCGCCCCAAGCCAGCCGCCCAGCCCCCGACGCCCCCGTCCCAAGCCCGAATGTCCACAAGCCCGCCGCCCCTGCCCCAAGCCCGCCGCCCCCGACGCCCCCGCCCCAAGCCAGCCGCCCAACAACCGACGCCCCCGCCCCAACCCCGAATGTCCCCAAGCCCGCCGCGAGAGACACCACAACACAGAGAGAGAGAGAGAGAAAGAGAGGAGATTACCTTCGGGAGAGAGAGAGGAGAGGACGCCGTCGCCGTTCACGAAGCCGCGCGAGAGAGAGAGAGACAGAGAGAGAGAGAGAGAGAGGAGAGAGATTGAATTTGGGGGGAATGCCAAAAGTTCCCCCCGCCTTTTCATTTAAGTCTGGAACGCTCATTTAGCGACGGAAGGGCGACTGTTACATATCCGTCGCCAGGCCGTCGGTATTTATTGATTATCCGACTAATTATCCGTCGCTACGTAGTCGAAGATATGTCCCGCCAATTATCTATACAATTCCCGCCAAATAAACGACTACGTGGCGACGGATGAAGAACCGTCGCTAATACACCGACAAGCTAGCGACGGATGTGCGGCCTTTCCTGCCCTTAAAATTAAAATAAAAATGGCAAATGTTTATGGTCAGTAATCAGTCGCAAAGCGGCCACTAAACCGTCGCTAATACTGATGGAATAATTTCGTCGCTAAACCTCCGTCGCTAAATGAGCGTATTTTGGTAGTGAGGGTAAAATTTAGGAGATGGTCAATTCCGATACAATCACTCTCCAACAAGACGAGAAAATTGTAATGGCTAACGTCGTCTCTTTACAGTTTTGAGATATTTCGGCTCAACTTGTGCTTGACGGTGTCATCTCTATCCCGAGAACTATGCTAGAGATTGTTAATCTTTCACCTGCACGAACTGATGGTCTTGTTCCTCTGTCTACTGATAAAGGAGAAATTATGTAGATCCATCCAGATTTAGTGGCCGACTTCGAAACACCGTCGTCCTCCACCAAGTCTAAGAAGGCCACTAAAAATAAATCATGTCATATGATTTCGTTGGGTGAACTTGTCTTTCACCTCTAACTGCTACCTTCATCTCGGTATCAGATAATCTTTTTTTTCTTCCCTGGCTGAGACAATATTGTCAAAGTCAGAAGCCAAATATCAACCAGCTTTCCATCTGTATAGTCCACAGTCTCGTGAACTAATGATGAAAATGGGATATGATCTATAAAAGGCCTCTGGTTTGAACCATGGAAAGGGATCTCCTGTACCTCTTTCTCTATGTCTTTCTCACAACCAATCTCGGGTTGGTATGGGTTACTGGACAAACTCTTCATTTTGCCAAAAGAAGTCTTCCAGAAATAAGATCCAGACAAAGAGTTGCAATATGGTGTCCTTCGAACCTGTATCCGAAGAAGAAGTCTTAACTAGTACTCGGTCTGGGAAACCTTACATAAGAGACTATTCAGAGGGTCAAGGAAATCCTGCTCCAGCTCTGGATGTTCCTCAAACATCATCTTCTCCTGCTGTCAATGTTCCATCAGCTTCATCACCTCCAGTAGAACCAACTCTTCCTAAACCGGCGATAGCCGACAAAGGAAAATAGCTTGTCCGTTTTGATAAAGTATTGAAGAAGACTCTAACTTTGGGACTCGAGAAGCCGTATAACTTTGATATACTGGCTCAGCTGGCTAGTACCCCAGCAAGATTGTCAATTTTTGAGCTACTCTGTCTTTCGAAGGAAACTCGAGAAACATTGAGTGAAGCTTTGACGCAAGCTGATACTTGTCTAGCACTCCTCAAGAAGCCAGGGGAAGAGCCTGTAACTTGCCTTCATTGTCATAGTGTGATGGAGCTGATGCCAAACATTACCTCTACACAAGCTGAAATGCTGTTGGAAGATAATCGTCATGACCGACCCCTCTACTTCACCGGATATGTCGATACCATGAAGGTTGATCGCATTTTGATCGATCCGGGGTCTGTACTTAGCATCATGCCAAAGACTCTACTAGATGCATTAAAGATTCCTGTACACAATCTTTCAACAACCATCACGACAATCCTGGGATTCAATTCTGGAAGAAGTGAACCTTTGGGAAAGATCCGCCTGAAAGTTTAAATAGACAATCTTCGTACAAAGGTTACTTTCTATGTGATCGATAATCATGGCTCTTATAATGCTTTGCTAGAAAGACCCTTTCTGCATGAGCATAACATTGTACCATCCACTCTACATCAATACTTCAAATATGTAGATGTCAATGGAGAGGTTCTGAAGGAAGTAGCCGACCTAAATCCTTTCAGGGGCATTAAAGCGTATTGTACTGACTTTCAGATGTACAAGAAAGAGTTCATGAAGGTTGTATTGGCGATGGATAGTTAGAAAGATCAGAAAAATACTCCAAAAGATGTTCTCATAATCCCTGTCAAAGGTCGTACCATCCGTCCATCTTCTTCTCAAACGTTGACTATCCATCTTTTCTCTCATAATAAACAGCATCCTACTGTAGAAAGGGAACAAGAGGAGATCACCCCTTCTGAGCCTCTGGTTATCGACTTTCGTCGTAACAAACCTTCACCTTCTCCTTCTCCTTCTATGGTTATCAACCTTACTAAGCCTTCTGATAAGGCTAAGAATCCTTCTTCTCTTCCTCTGGTTACCAACCTTACTAAGCCTTCTGTTAAGGCTAAGAATCATGTTGTAAATGATGATGTACAAATCAATAAAGTAGCATCTCCTTTACAGTATATTGATGTTCTTTATTATACTCGATGTTATTTAAAAATGTTAGATAACTTCGAACCACTTACCATAGGAGTAGTTCAAGCTTCCTAAAACGAAGTATTGCTCGAGCCAATGCATGACTCCTTCTTCTTAGTTCCTTCCAAGAAGAAAGATGAACTTCCTATACTTTTTAGTAAAGGAACAGAACAGAAGATCACGCCCGACAGTGAAGAAGAAAATCACGATAACGAAAGACTTCAACTACGTCGTTATAGTTAGCAATCAAAAGATATCATTCAAAAGATGGGCTATAATTTTAAAGCTGGTCTCAATGGTGGCAAAGGAAGGCGAACTCCTATTCGTATTCCTGCTCCAAAAGGAAAATCACAAAAATATTACAGCAAAATGAAGCGGGGATTAGGTTATACTTCACCAATTTCGACTCCAGAAGCCTCCGAATCCGATGAAGAAGAACGTTCTAACTCTTCTGATTATGTTTCATGGTATTCAGACACCAGTGTAGGGCACGTCTATCGAGTGACTCTATCTTCTAATATGGTAACTGTCGAGTTCTCGGAAGACGACGAAGACTTTATCGAAGTCTCTGAATCTGATCCTTGGGCACAAAGGATGGATACTCAATGGGAGCTTCGCTTTGAACAACCTGAGCCACCTATCGAAGATCAGTTGGTTCAAGTCAATATTGGAGATGAAATTTCCCCAAAACTAATGTTTGTCAGCAAAAGCCTCACTGAAGTAGATAAACAAGAACTGATCCAACTTATTAGGGAATACATTCTGACGAATGCGAAGCCAGTCAAGCAGCAACAGCATCAATTTTGACCTGACATGGATGCCATAGAAGCTGAAGTCAAGAAACTCATCGCCTGCAGTTTTGTCATAGAAGAACAACATCCAGACTGGGTGGCTAATGTTGTCCCAGTTTTGAAAAAAATAGGAAAAGTCTGAGTCTGCATTGACTTCAAAGACCTTAATGAAGCTTGTCCCAAGGATGAATTGCCTCTTTCAATCACTGATGTCAGGATCGAAAATACTTGCGGATTTGAACGTATATCTTTTATGGATGGATTTTCAGGATATAATCAAATCAAGTTGCATCTGGAAGATGAGAAACATACATCTTTTCGTACTCCTCTTGGAGTCTATTACTACACTGTCATGCCATTTGGTCTTAAGAACGCTGGTGCAACTTATCAGCGGGCCATGAGTACTATCTTTCGTGATCATTTACGAAAGACTGTTGAATGCTATGTTGACGATATTGCTGTCAGAAGCTGTCTAAAGGAAGACCACATTCAAGACTTAAGAACTATTTTCGATCTAATGCGCCAGCATCAACTCAAGATGAATCCCACCAAGTCATTCCTGGGAGTCTCTAGTGGCAAATTTCTTGGATTCGTTATTACCTCTAAAGGTATACACGTTGACCCTGAGAAAATCAAAGCCATTCAAGAGATGCGTCCTCTACGCAACCTAAAAGAGCTACGAGAATTCCAGGGATAGCTTGTATATACCAGGAGATTCATCTCTAATCTTTTTAGACGTTGTAGACCATTCACTCAACTCATGAAGAAAGGTATGTCTTTTATTTGGACTGAAGAATGTCAGCAAGCATTTGAAGACATAAAGCAGTACTTGATGAACCCTCCAGTTCTAGTGCCTCCAGTCTCAGGAATACCCCTCCTGATGTATGTTCGAGCAATGGACTATTCCCTAGGTGCTTTATTAGCTCAGAAGAATAAAGAAGGTCATAAACAGGCTATCTATTACCTTAGCCGTACAATGATTGGAGCTGAGCATCGATACACCCCAGTGGAAAAAAAATGTCTAGCTTTGATGTTTGTTGTTCAAAAGACGAGGCATTATATCACTGGCCAAACTATTCATATTATTTCTAGGTTTAACCCTCTCCGGGTCCTGATGAAGAAGCCAAGTACACTCAATTCCAAGCTTGCAACATGGGCCATATTGTTAGCACAATATGATATGGTTTATGTTCCTCAAAAGTCTGTTAAAGGTCAAGCCCTTGCTGACTTTCTGGCAGCTCATCTAGTTTCCGAAATGTCTAAACTCTACGACAAGATTCCAGATAAAAATTTAGAGTCCAACATGATTTCAGAAGAAATTCTTACATGGCGTCTATTCTTTGATGGTACATCCAGAAATGGACCAAAAGGTGCTGTTGTTGCTGGAGTTGGAATCGTCCTCGTCTCACCAGAAGGCTTAGCTATTCAAAGAGCTTATTCTTTAGATGAGTCGTGTTCCAATAATGTGGCTGAATACAATGCTCTGGTCATTGGTCTCCAATTGGCTAAACAATTAGATATTGAATATCTTGAAGTTTACAGAGACTCCAAACTGATTGTCAACCAAGTTAGAGGCACGTACGAAGTTTGACATCAAGATCTGGTCCCATATCATGATACAACGATCAGGATGGCTACTTCATTCAAATGCTTCTTTATCGAGCATGTACACCGAACGTGTAATATAGAGGCTGATGCACTCGCTAATCTTGCAGCACTGTTAGCAATTCCAATAAGAAGGTAACAAATGATCGTCATCACTAATAGAGAGTTATTTTGCGTCGAGAATAACTTAAATATTGAAGTCAACAACTCAAACATGGAATTCAACAATTCGGATGAAATTTGTACTATCAGTGAAGATTAGTGGACTCCTTTCATAGAATTTATGGCCAATGATATCTTACCCGAAGATCCTAAGGAGGCTACAACAATTCGTTAGCGGTCACTCAGATTCTATTATAATCATGCTACAAAGACACTCTACCGACGAACGTTTGATGGCTTACTCCTATGCTGTCTCGCAGGAGAGAAAGCAAAACAAATACTTCGTGAAGCTCATGACGGTGTTTGTGGTACATATCAACCTGGTCCTAAACTATAGGATCGAATTCGCCGTATGGGCTACTATTGGCCCTCGATGGTATCTGATGCAATCGAGTATGCAAGGAAGTACCGAGCATGCCAAATCCATGATGACTTCACCCATCAACCATCAGAATTTCTTCACCCAACGGCAGCATCATGGCCCTTTGAAGCTTGGGGCATGGATGTCATTGGTCCTATTAACCCTCCCTCGTCTCGAAGACATCGGTTCATATTGGCCATAACTGATTATTTCTCAAAGTGGGCTGAAGCTATACCTCTAGCTGAGGTAAAAACAAGCAGTGTTATTAATTTTATTAAGCATCATGTGATCTACAAATTTGGTGTTCTTCGGCGAATCATTCATGATAATGGGCTACAGTTCATCAGTCAGAAATTTACTCGATTCTGCAATGACAACATGATCGATAATATTGCTTCTACAGCTTATAATCTTGCAGCTAACGGGTTGGCAGAAGCATTTAACAAGACCATCATCAAAATCCTCAAGAAGTTTGTTTCTATCAACAAACGAAGCTGGAGTAAAAAGCTTGGAGAATGTTTATGGTCTTACCGTACTACTGTACATACTCCCACAGGCTGTACACCTTTCTCTTTGGTATATAGATGCGAGGCCGTCTTACCATTGAAAATCCAGATCCCTTCCCTAAGGATTGCCATTGCCAATAAACTCACAACCAAAAACAATGATCGTCTGAGACTTTAGGAGCTTGAAGCGCTTGACGAGAAACGGCTCCTAGCTCAACAATATATTGAGTTATACCAAGCTCGTCTATCAAAAGCCTTCAACCGTAAAGTCAAAGTCCGAACATTTCAGAAAAGAGAACTAGTTCTAACCGTCAGACGTCCTATGACTATGACGCACATGTGCAAAGGCAAATTCGAAGCAAAGTGGGAAGGACCCTACGTTGTAAGCAAAGTTTTCTCCAATAGAGCTTTTCAATTGACTGGTATGGATGGTCGAGTCGCCATGATGCCCATTAATGGCAAATTTCTTAAGAAATATCATGTTTGAAGACAAAGTGATATCAACACAGAGAATCAGAATGTAAATAAAATTCCTTTTATTGCATAGTTCGAACAAAAAGAAATTTATAAAATCAACGAGGACCAGAGCCCTCCTGATCGAAGACAAATTTCGCAAGGAGCTCGAATACATTATTGTTGGATGACACCAAAAATTCATATACAGCTTTCCTCAGAGCTTCTTCCTCGCAGTACTCGCAGGCTCCACCAGTTTGGCGAGAATGTCCTGTTTCTGTCTAGGAACAGCCGAGCTTTCTCCTACTTCTGACTGAGTAGGCGGTGGAGGCTCGTCGGAAGGAGTGTCGAGGGCGGCTTCGTTCTTCGGGATGACTTTCGCCTCCTTAGGCATATCTTCTGAAGACATTTGCAAATGAAAGAAAAGGAGTGAATAATATTCTCAGAAAAGTTCTACATTATTTTAGATAGAAAGGCCAAACATTCTGTCTCACGAATCGAAATAACCTTTCTTCGAAAAGGGATGTTCGTTCATTCATCTCCTTTCATCTCGTGAAGAGGTCTTCATTTATTCTTTGTCTCAAGAACCGAAGCAACCTTTCCTCGAAAAGGCGTACTTATTCTCTCATCAATCTTTTTAAAGCCTATATTTATTATCGTTTATTTACTTTACTTTCTCGTAAATAAAGCTACAGATAATAAATACTCAAAATCCACCATGGAGTCCATCTAAATCATCAATTCTGTCTTTTGAAACCCAGCTGTTTTAAAATGACATCTTATCTTTATGATAAATTCGTATTATCACAGATATCATTTTTTTAGACATGATATCCTGTCTTTGAGTCCTAGCTGGCTTAAAGATCATCAATAGAAAAAATAAGTTCACGTCCACATTACCTCTGGATTCTACTTTCTATATTATCACAGCAAATCAAATCATAAAGGAGAGAAAAATTATTCTTTATTCCTTCTTTAAAAATATAGATACATCTTAATAGAAATCTATTACATCTCAGATTTTCATTCTAAACATAACAAATGGAGGTCTATTACATCTTTAGATCTCCTTGTTGGTGCCAGTTCCTTGTCGACATAAACCTGAAGCAGCGAGCAAGGCAACAGAATTAACTCTGGTCTTCTCTCTCAGAAAGACGAGAGGAGAACGACAGAGTGCAGCAGCTCAAAAAAAGTTGTTGTCAATACAACTGGTGGAGAAAAGATGACCCTTCGTGAGAAGTAGGAATAAGATCACCCTTGTGATACAATTCCTAATTCTGTGTCTCCACCGTCGAACTCTCATGTATAAAGGCCCTTCCTACCATCTCGAGGAAGCCCTGTAAAGCATGAAAAGTTCTGAGCTCTCTGATGTGTGTGTCAAAGTGGTTCAACTTTATAGTATCCAAGATCACCGATACCGGTTCTGGGAATTTTCGTCAGTTGGTCCTCTGGAAACATCAAAAAGTAGAAGAGAATATAGTAAATATTCTTTTTTTCTCGCAACTATTTATATGCAATTGAAGTTGAAATGTTATGCACATCCATAAGGTGTATATTTCGGGAAGAAACGCTACGTGTTGTTCGGAAGTTGATGATATATCAGGACAGTTACACAACAAAGCTCAATAAAGCTCATATATGTCCAAAAACAAGATGTGTCAAAACAGTTACACAACAAAACTTAAACGCGCTTGGATTTAATAAAGCCAAACTTTTTCATTTTATAATGGAAAAAGAGGACAGGCACTACAAACTTAGGTACTTTAGCCATTATGGAAAATGACGCTCTCATATCACGTCACTTCTTCTTTCCGTCATCAGTCTGACGCAAAGCAGCGTTTAACTCCTCCATGTTGTGGATCCCCGAGCGGTGCATCAAACGGAGGAACCCTTCCCTCTGTTCTAATGTGCTACGCTCTTCGGAAGAAGACGATGGCCCACCACTGGAAAGAGCAGACTGTTGGGGTCAGGCCAAAGCAGTCTAGAAAGTTCTCCACCCTCAGGGACGGGTCAGCTTCCAACAAATATGCCATAGGCGCAGAGTGTGATTTCTTCTCTGAAGCTTTGCCGTCGACATTGATGTTCATCTCCTTCTTCATGTTCTCTTTGGAAGCCATAAGAGTGAATGAAGATGGAGGTTGGGCATCATGCCCATATATATACAGTGAAGATCAGCCCCCGCCGACGCTTCAGATTCCTCATGAAAAAGTGGGTTGTATTTAAAGAAAAGCTTGAAACGAGGAAGAAGAAGAGAAAGTCATTTCAGAAAATGAACGCCCCCATAAATAGGTTCATTGTCGGGAATGAACTGAGCACTTAATGATCTTTTTTTTATAAACGCATGACTTTTGTGTTGCGTGACACTCATGTTGCGCAGCGGTCAGACTGCGCGACACTTATGTTGCACAATACTCGAATTGCGCGACCCTCATATTGTGCAGCATTCAGGTTGTGCCACATTTACGCTACATAATATGTCAAGTTGCGTCCAAAAGAGAGCACAACTTTCGAAATGTCACGCAACACAAATCGACAACAACCCAACCCTAAAGAGGGAGGTGCAAATTATGGAGTGTGTCCAACTCTAAAAAGAGCGAGCACATGTTGTCAGAATTGAGCCAAACCCTAAAGTGGTTGGTCGATGATCGGTTTATGATCAGACACTTACCCTCAGTCTTTCCTTTCTCAGTAGCGAAGTGCTTGGGTGCCATTGATGTCGATCGAAGCTCTCGATGATCGGGAAGAAGGAGAAGAAG
Organism: Iris pallida; assembly: GCA_029216955.1. Classification (NCBI taxonomy): domain Eukaryota; kingdom Viridiplantae; phylum Streptophyta; class Magnoliopsida; order Asparagales; family Iridaceae; genus Iris; species Iris pallida. The sequence goes on along the minus strand of JANAVB010040619.1, from coordinate 5,190,549 downwards.
ATAGGATTTCTCTCGAGCCATCCCAAATGATGTAAAGAATGAAAAGACTCCAAAAGTGTACGACTATTTATAGCACAAATAGTTACACAATTTATGCTGAAGAACCGGGCTCGAGTTGACTGGCATAATCTAGACAACACTAGCATAATTCAAAGTATTTCTAAACTTTGAAGTATTTTCAAGTTTCGAAAACTTTGAAGGGGATCTTGTAGAGACTAAAAATCAAGCTGTGCCACCCATTAAAGTGTGTAATCATCAGGTGGCACCAAATTATTATGTTGTGCCAGACCATCAAGTTGTGCAGCATCAGGTTGCGCCAACATCAGGTTGCGCAGGAGACAGGTTGCGCGAGTGCCACATGGCGTACTTCCTCGAGAAGCTGTAACGGCAGCATCATTACCTGACAACTGACAGCATGAAGATTAAGAAAAATCTATTCGAATCTCGCTGTCTGCAAAAACAAAAAGTTTGATTATAAACTAAGAAAAGAGTACAAGGGTATAATTGATTTCTGAGGAAGTACAAATTTAGGAATCTGATCCGAAGATGATCACTTTATCCCTTGGACTATGTGAACTTGAAAACTAGAGCCTCTGGAGAATGCAGTAGCAATTTTGTAAGAGTTCTTGATCTCTGTGATGCTTTGATAATGATTGGAAACTCTATTTATAGAGTTCTGGAAATAACTATTTTAGCAGTTATTCTGATGTGCGCGAGGCTGAACTGCACCACTTTGGGTTGTGCCAACCTTATGTTGTGCCAACTTTCATTCAGTTACACAATCGTGTACTAACTGTATTTAGACGCGTGGCATCATGTGATTGAGATGCGCATTGTCGTGTACAGAGTAGTGGACATGTTTTGAATAGTGGCATGTACGCCACATCATTCTGCTTTAGAATGTAAGTTGTCTCAACTTTATCAGGTTGCGCGAGCTTCAATCAACAAGTCAAACTGCGCCTGATTGGGTTGTGCCTAGGCGCAACCCAGTGCATAGGCACGTGGCAGCTTTTGAATGTATGAAAGGAATTTATTCAGATTATGCCTAGGCACAACTTGCAGGGTGTGCAGGAAATTTATACGGATTGTGCCTAGGCACAACTTGCGGGGTGTGCAGGACAGCTGTCAATCAAATCATCTCGAACGACACGCTTTGAGGGATTCGAAGAGATTTTCTTCGTTTATCGTGCTGTCAGGCAATGATGGCAATTATTGTCAGATGCCACATAGGCTTTGGTGTACTATAATTTCGGTGTAGTCTGTTGTCAGGCGCAACCTAATCAGTGGCACAGTTTGATCCTTTAAGCTTCAAAACAGTGGCGCAACTTGGTTTTTGGGGCGCAACTTGATTGCTGGGTAGTAAAAACATGGCACAACTTGATTTTTAGGCTCTACAAGACCCCCTTCAAAGTTTTCAAATTTTGAAATTTTATAAAACTTCGAAATACTTTGAATCATGACAATGACTGAGTCAAGTTGCGCCTATCTCGCGTAGTCTGTTGCAAGTTGTTACGATTTTTCATGCACAACTTAAGGTGACTGTTAGGATTCTATCTTTTAGGCTATAAATAACCCTTGTTTAGCCGATTGTAACTCTTTATATTTGCTTCTAATCTTCTTTGAATCCTTGCGACCTTCTTCTTCGACTATTCTCTCGACGTCATGGCCCCCAAGAAGACCATCGCTGACAAATGAAAGGGTATCGACGCTCCTTTGACTCGTGCTCCATCGACTCGTGAGCCTCAGTATGCGCCACCCTCTTCTCGACGAGAGACAGCAAACCCAGCACTGGAAGGTGATCAAGGATGAACACTGAAGTAGATTTGATCTCCCTATTGACTTGCGCCCCTCTTTTTAGAGTGTGGCGCATCACGAACTTTGCGCCACCCCTCCTTTGGGTGTGGTTGCTTTATTTGAGCACTGTTCGTTCTTACGAACCGTGTTACGCATGCAGTTGCGCAACTTAGTTTTTACGCAATCAAAAATATTGTATAACTAAGTTGAGGCACAATCCAGTATATGGTGCAACCTGAGATGTTGCACAACTTAAGTTTTGCGTAACACAGTATGTTGCGTAACTCAGGTTGTCGTACAACTCAGAATGTTGCGCAACTTAATTGTTGCGTAACCTAAGATGTTGCGCAACTCAGAATGTTGCGCAACTCAAGATGTTGCGCAACTTAATTGTTGGTGCAACCTAGGATATTTGTGCAACTTTAATAGTTTGTACAACTTTAATTTTTTTGCTCTTTATAAAGTTGTACACTTTTGTTGCTTCTAAAAAAATTTGTTCATGTATTTCTTTGCAGTTGATCTCAAAGAAGACCCTAATACTGAAAGATTTGCTTCAGCATTCAATGTCCCGGAGTACAGAAAGAATTTGTCTCATGTCACATTCCCTCAGCACGACGGTCCTGAAGCACGAAAAACCCTGCTCATGGCTCAAGTGAACCAAACCTTGCTGAGCTTAATGAACGGAGAGCCACTTGAAAGTCCGGATATTGTGGTCCACAAGAAACCTGCCTTTCTATTCGGGGATGCCATCAAGAAGACCTCCCAGCCTAAGACCAGAAAAGAGGAGAGAATTTTCACAAATGAGGATAAAGTATAGTACACATTTAAGAGGGACCTTTCTGTTAAAAAATGGGTCCAAAGTACAGGGACCTCTTTTACAGTACTTCTGAAAAGTACAGTACACATTTAAGAGGTTTGAAGCCAAGCTGCATCCCTCACTACAACAAAAGTACCTTTTAATGACGGCTAAAAAGCATCATTAATTGCAAACCATGACGCTTTTTTCAGTCCAAGCGTTATGAAATCGGGTGTTATAAATGTTTTTAAAAGCGTTATAGATAATTCATCCAAAACCGTCATTAATAGGTTGAATTTCTGCTACGTTTTATTTTCAAAGCGTTATGGATAGTTATGAAAAACTGCTATATATGGTCATTGTATCACATTTATAACGCTCTATACTGCATGTTATACATTCCAAACGCTGCTCAATTCAATTCGAAAACAACCACTTTGAACCATATTCACAACAAAGCATTGAAATGTAATATAAAGTACCATTCTCCATTTCATTGCCTCAAAATAGAGTATTTTAGCTACCATTCTACATTTCTCCATTTCATTATATACATCTTCTCAAAATATATAGTGTATCCAATATAGAGTACACTTTAGCTACATCAAAACTATCGACATCAAAAATCTCACAGATACTGTAGCGAAGAAGCACACTTATAACGCTTCAACTTGGTCACATGAAGACTGTCCATAGCACATGTACGTATAGCAAAACCCTGAAAAAGAAAGCAAAACCCTCACTTTTAGAGTATGTCAATTTTAGAGTCTGTGATTTATATCAAAAAATCGAGAGTATCAGAGTACTCTAATAAAAACCGAAACCGACAAATAAAGTAAAACATCTAGGCATGGCATAGTGGACGTAGTCCCAAAATCAACGATGCAGGCATGCTAATGGAGATGTCATTCCCGAAATAGAAATACTCCCAACTAATATATACCCGCATGTGATTTATATCGAAAAGCTTCCACCAAAAACACCCACAGTACCAAGTTAAACCTATCATGTATAATAGATACCCAACCAACAATTTTAATCCAAATAGCAAAACATCTCCTATAGCAAAGAAATCTTTCCCAACCCAACATGTATACTAGGGAAAACCTAAACCAACATCCCACAACAAGTACAGGAAGGAGAACCCAAGCAACAATTTATACAAGAAACCCAAACCAACAATGCATGCATCACAAATAATTCCAACAGCAGCTAGGTAACCCGAAACCGAAAATAATCCAACAGCAAGTAAAGAACCGAACATGATCTAAAGATCATTCCTGCTTCACAAACAAAGATAATCGTAGGATCGTCAAGCCAAAATTGAACCCAACACGTATCAGTCAATCAAAACCCATTTTATGTAGGGATCGAGATCCAACAACATCATCGATAAACAAAATAAATCCAAAAACTGAAATCAATCAAGAGTTTAGAATTTATACCCCAGAATTTGGTGTCAGAATCCGAAGGGAGCCTTCGGACTCGGCTCGCAGGCACGCACAGCGCCTCGCCGGGTCGCGACTGCAACTGTGGAGAGGCTACATCATCGACACGAAGGTATCCTCACATCCGTGTCCAGTATCGACTCGTACAAACACGAGCGTATCTGCACCCAGAATGAACAATCCAACAGTACCAACATACAAACTACGACCAACGACAAGAAACGAAATGAGATATATAAGATGTCTCAGATAAGGATCAATCATCATCTGCTGTACAAGCATGCCATAACACTTATAGGACACGTCCCGAAACGGAGCCAGTGCATCCGATACGACGCATGGCATAGTGGACGTAGTCCCAAAATCAACGACGCATGCATGCTAATGGAGATCAAATTAAAAATTAGTTACAGCGACTAGAGTTATTGAGAGTTTGCTCTTAACCCTTAAGAAGCCTCGGAAAGTCCAAGGCTGTACACAAGTGTTCTATTACATGCAAAAATTCAAATACTTGGAAGACCTTAATGAAGACTCAAGTGCCCCAAGTTTGCAAGCAATACTAGCATACAAATTTCAACGACATAATCTAGCTTTAAAGCCAACGTCACCACAAACATCAATGATGCTTTGGGGCACAATATAGTCATTCTTGTTGGCAATTAGTTCTTCCGAAATGTAAACGATAATAAACCTTCCACGTTCCACCACATACGGTGGTCAAAGAGTCCAACTCATGATAAAAAAATAATGCAAATAGGACTTCAGATATAATGTAATTGTATGCAAATAAACATACGAGATATTCATATAATGGACTCGAATGTTTCACTGTTGCAAAAAATTATCAGGTTGTTCACTGTCCAAACTTTCTGCATTTACATCTGAAAATTAATTTCAAGTAATATATGCTCAAAGTGACTACATGGCGCATATCAACGAAGATAATCATGACCATGAAAGCATAAAGGTTCAAGCTTCTACAACTAATTCTGCTGAAATGCTCTTGCCTGACCAAAATGAGATATCAAATAGGCCCACATCATTGTGGAATGTTCCAATAGGCCTTATGAAAAGATCATTATCAACCAAAAATAGTGTTATAAAAGAAAGGGATTAAGCAACGAGTAATCAGTAAAGTAATATGGCTCTTCATCCGATAAACCGAGTGCCAATTAATCAAAAAATCCCAAGTGTCACAAAATTATGATTAATTGGTCAAGTAATCCAATTAACTGGTAGCCATCCATGGATCAGGGGCATAATCAAAACTTCTTAACATACCATGAACCACAAATAAGCCAATTAAGGGTAAAACCAACCATACATTTAATTGCAAATAGTCTTCATCTCATTAAACATGTTTATGCAATATTTGAAATATTGAACCTTGCTGTTGACAAGGCTAGTTTGCTAGTTTATATAGATAGTTTTGATTCTTGACATGGTTCCAAACAGAGAAATAAACTAGGTGATAAAACTAGAAGATTAAGTATTTAAATGGTCACATTTCAAGCGCATACATCTGCTTCAAGATGCCATGCTAAAAAAAACTTCTTTTAAACGGCATGTCCAAAACATATTTAGTACAATGAAATACCAATATAGTTGACAAGTAAAGATATTAACCTTTGTGAAAAGCCCTAGGACAGTGATCGCAGTAGAGAAGGTCTCCACCATCTGCACAGATGCTACATAGGTTATCATTTTCACTGGATGACATTTTTCTGCCTGCTGATAGGGAAACAGACAACTCATGTAGTGACACTCCATTGGAAGTATATATATTATTGTACCTAGAAATAATAACTCATATGGACTATGAGCAGGGATTTCAAATGAAAGTCATAGAAAAGAGGCTGAAAAGTATTCAATAATTAACCCACGGTTTGCACCGTGCAGCTTGACCAGCATGAGCTTCAAATTGGGAAGGACTGACCTGCACATTATATTAAAATGGAGATCCAACAGCAAGTAAAGAATCGAACATGATCTAAAGATCATTCGCGCTTCACAAACAAAGACAATCGTAGGATCGTCAAGCCAAAATCGAACCCAACACGTATCAGTCGATCGAAACCCTTTTTATGTAGGGATCGAGATCCAACAACATCATCGACAAACAAAATAAACCCAGAAACTGAAATCAATCAAGAGTTTAGAATTTATACCACTACAAGAAAAAAACCCTTTTACAATGTTCCATCTACAACACTTCCTAAAAATGTTGTTAAAAATGGGGGTCTTCTACCACCTTTATAGTAAAAAACGTTGTAAAATACATGTACAAACAACGTTTTATATTCAAACGTTAAGGCTTCTACAATGGTCATTCACAAAAGTTGTGTACTACTGTCTTCAACAATATTTTATTAACATTGTAATATTTATTAATTTTGACAACATTTATTTAAAGTTGTCAAAGTTATTTATTTTGACAATGTACTTAAAATATTGTAAAAATGTCATGTTCAACAACGTTTATCAAATGTTACAATTTTTTTATATTTTACAATGTTTGTTTGATGTTGTAAAGTTAATTTTATTTTACCACTTTATATAAACGTTGTGTATGTCATATCATTTTACAATGTTTAAGAAACATTGTAAAATGGTTATATTTAACAACCTTTAAAAAATATTGTAAAAGATGTGTATTTCACAATGTTTAAAAAAATATTGTAAGTTTATATTTAAAATAATTATAGGATGATATTATTTGAAATGCTGGTCTTATTAGGTCGATACCTCACTTGGTAGCATCTCATGATTAAATGGCTATGTCATGTGCTGAAACCCATCCCTCCATGGCTTCGAAAGACAAGCCTAATATAATAGCTTATCTTCATTCTTGTAAAAATCATGACTTCTCAAACTCTATTTTACTCTTTAAAATGCTGCTTTACCTTAGATTATGTCATATATTCAATTAATGAATCATTAAAAATATCTAACAACTATCAGAATTTCTAAAGCTTAACCATTAATAATAAGTTTTCTTCATTTATATGCTTTTACAACTTACCATGCTTTTACACCCTTGATGATTGGTCTTTTTTGTTCAATTATCTTTGTTGAATTGACTGGGAAAGAGACTCCCAACATCGGTATCGGTTAGTATCGGTAACGACGATATCGGATAAGGAAAAGTCAAAATATATCGGTATCGGTCGTATCGTATCGTCATCGACCTACACTATAAATTATAGTTTAAAAGCTTTCAAGTCTACGGTGGAGGTATAATCCCCACTTGACTAGCCTAAGGGTTGTCTTTCGCTTAGATTTATTGCTGACTATGCACACTACAAGAAATACCCCTATTTCACAACGGTTTTAGTGCAACGGTTATATGTGTGTTGTTGGAACTATAATTTGCAAAAGTTTAGTAACAGCTGACATAACGGTTTACAAATTAAATATATTTGCAAAGCTATAGATTAACCGTGACCTAATACACCTTGTACAATGGTTGATAAATTTTTGCTAAAAGTTTTTCTTTTTTACAATGGTCAAGCAACGATTTTATGGAAGTGTTGTCAGAGTGGGATGAATTTGCAATGATTATGCAAGGGTTTTAAATAATTGTAGCAAATTAGTTACTATTTGCAACACTTACGTAAAGCCTTATAAAAAGATTCTCTGTTAGCAACAGTTGTGTAACGCTTTTTGTAACCTGTTCCGAGTGGGCCTTTTATTTGTAATGATTATGCAACGATTTTGTGCGATTAGTTGCAATTTTTTTGTTAAACGACAACGATTATGATAACCATTGCTGAAAGAATAAATAACTGTTGCAACATGTTGATATCACAATAACTTATATATAGCCGTTACAAAGTTCAATGTCTAATTTGATTTTTTTTTTTAATTTTAATACACAATAAAGATTTCAGCATCAATATTACTCATTTGAATTTTAAATCGATTATTGGTCCCTTATTCATTCACCTAAAATATTTGATAATTAATATTTTACATCGATCCAAAATTTCCAATCGATAAAAAAATATTGTAAACGTACTTAATTGTACAAAACATATATTATACATTATTCCTCTATTTTTTACATGATTTCATTGGTTGTTTGAGGGAATACGAGATATATTGTGAATTGTTGACTATGGATTGAATTTAATTTTGTTAATGGGTTCGAGTCATGACCCGTGCTACTTGACAAAAATTGTAATTTAGAATATATGATTGAACAAATTGAACAAAGTACGTTGGCAGAATTTGCAGACTTTTTATTAAGAAAATCTCTTGGATATTCAGTCAATTTCTCTGGTGGATTCATGTGTTGTTCTTTTAGGGGGCGTTTGGTACGCGGTATTTTTTTTTATTCCCGGGAAAATTTAAAATGGGAATCTATTACCACGTTTGTTTCGCTTATAAAAAATTTATTTTCGGAAATTATAAATATCCGGGTAAACAGTTTACCTACAAAACATGAGAATTCTATCCCTTGAGAATAGGTGGGTTTTTTTTTTTTTGCCCGGGCAAAAAAAAAAATTGTCTAAATTTTTTCTTCTTTTTTGATCAATTTTGATTTGTTTTGAACATTTTTTTTTTTCTTTTTTTTGTTGTTTTTATCGCTTTTTTGTCGTTTTTTACCAATTTATTTTCGTTTTAAGCGATTTTTTGTCGTTTTTACCCATTTTTTGTCTTTTTTTGTCACTTTTTGATTTTTTTGTCGTTTTTACCCAATTTTTGTCCTTTTTGTTGCTTTTTTATAAATTTTTGTCGTTTTAAGCGATTTTTTGTCGTTTTTGTAGCTTTTTTGTTGTTTTTACCGATTTTTAGTCATTTTTGTCGGTTTTTGGTCATTTTTACTGATTTTATAGCATTTTTTGTCATTTTTGTCGGTTTTTTTCGCTTTTACCAAATTTTTGTCGTTTTTGTCGCCTTTTGGTTTTTTTTGTCGTTTTAATCGATTTTTTGTCGTTTTAACCGATTTCTTGTCCTTTTTTGTCGTTTTTATCGATTATTTTTCGTTTTTGTCGTTTTTTTTGGTTATTTTTGTTATTTTTAATCTTTTTTGGTGTTTTTAACCGATTTTTTGTCATTTTTTGTCGTTTTAAACGAATTTTTGTTGTTTTAACCAATTTTTTGTCCTTTTTTGTCATTTTTATCGATTATTTTTCGTTTTTGTCACTTTTTGGTTATTTTTGTTGTTTTAACCGATTTTTTGTTGTTGTTAATCGATTTTTTGTCGTTTTTAACCCTTTTTTTTGTCGTTTTAACCGATTTTTTGTTTTTTGTCTTTTTGCCGCATTTTCGTTTTTTTTGTCGTTTTTACCGATTTTGTGTCATTTTTGTCGTGTTTTGGTTATTTTTGTCGTTTTTACCCTTTTTTGTTATTTTTTGTCGTTTATACATTTTTTGTCGCTTTTTGGTCATTTTTGTCGTTTAACCGATTTTTTGTCGTTTTTTTATCGTTTTTGTTGTTTTTTGTTATTTTGTCATTTTTACCATTTTTTTCGTTTTTACAGATTTTTTTTGTCGTTTTTACCCGTTTTTTATATTTGTTCATTTTTTTCGTTATTATTATTTTTTATTTTTTTCCCGGAAATATTTATTTTGTCACCAAACATGGGAATGTAATTTTTCAGAGAATTTAATTTCTTGGAATTTGATTCCCGGGAATATAGAATTCCCGGCAATATAGTTTTCCGCATACCAAACGCCCCCAGAGTTACGTTGCATCAAATTATGTAACTAAATAGTGGATATTTTGTGAGACATAGTTAATGGTACAAAGAGATTAACCGAATTTTTTGAGGTGTAAGTACTAAACTCCTAACACTATTGTGCATTTGATTGCAAGACGGGAAATAAGTTAATTCCACGGAATTATTTTCCTAGGAAACAACTCCATGGAATTTTCAAATTTTCTTACGGAAAAATTAATTTGGTGTTTGAATGTCATTATTTTTGACAAAAAACATATCATTTTCTATGGAAAATGATATTTTCCTATGTGTTGGACAAGGTTCATTTTCCACCATTTTGGAGAAAAATATGGAAAATGATAGTTTTTTAGAATTCCATGTAAAATATAAGCTATCAAACACTACAATTGGTAGAAAATTTGTAATATAAAATTTTTCATGAGAAAAAAATTCAATCAAACACACATTAGCTTTTAGAATTTTATGCATAAATTAAAATGAACTAATTTTTATTAATCATTAAAATTGATTAATACACGCTTATAAGTAACTAATTTTTACCTTTTTTATGCATACATTACAAATTTCAAAAATTGATATCAAATTCTGGCAGTCATTCAACTTTGTGCAGTAATATAACAAAATTGGTCATGGTCCAATATGATACATTTTTCTAACTATTTTTATATCTTTTTGGGTGCCAGTGCTTGTGTCTTGGATCGATTAAAAAACCAGCGTTGATAGTCATGCACAAATTGTACCGGTGCAAAATAATAGTAATAATTAGTTGTGGGCCAATAGGGGGTGTTCTAGTGGTTGTGAGTGTAGGTTATAGGAGAGGTAGAGGTCTTGCTTTCAAATTCAAGCCTAAAAATGATATTGGTCATAACGATCAATCAACTGATCGAGACATAAAATTGAAAATTGTCCCATGTAAAAGTTGGTTGTACTTGGGCTCTAAGTTGTATTCTATCAATTTAAGATCCATGATAATATCGAAAGAATTAAAGAAGGGGAGTGAATCAAGTAGAGAAGGGTTAGATTTTTCGAACTTCGTTAGATGTAACATCGAGAGATGGATCAACTGGAAGAGCTCATCAGTATTAGATTTTTTCGATTTTTGCATTTTTCTACATTGAAATTATGTTGATATATATTATTTTCCTCCCACACAAAGATATATAAAATTATATTAAAAAATAGTACACTTTTATTGAATATAAAATAAAATTTGACTATGAATAATCTAAATAAATTTTTTATCTATATAAAAATAATATTTAAGCAACTAGATAAAAAAATTGATTGTAAATCATCTCAGTAACAAACCAATTTTATATAGATTATTTACACAAATTGTATCTATGCTAGTTGCTTTTGGTATAGATTGTTTTCTTTGATTTTATTTTATTTATCTTTCACCCTATTTTATAATAGTTGTCAAAATTTTCAACCAAATTGGATTATGGCGCTAGTTTTTCCTTTCACCAAACAAAATTCTCCCGCTCCTATCAAACCCTCATCTCCTCCTCTTCATTGTAAAAATCTATCTTCTCACCTTAATCTCCTCTCTCTTCCACTCCTTCGTGTCCTCCTTATCTACCTCCTTCCCCCGGCTAGACCTGCCTAGTCGTCGATGGAGCCTCTGTATTCGAGACCGCCGTTCCGCTGTGTGCCGAGAGGATCAAGATCACCGACACTGTCGTCATCATCGACCGCAAGTAGGGGTAGGGAGGATCTTGAGGGGAATGGGATCATGCTAGCGGCCCTCTTCACAGTGACGCAAATGATTGAGCTGTTGGTGAGGATGGCGAAGCTGGATGAGGGGACGACGGCGGAGGACATTATTGAAAGCCCTAATTTTGTAATGTATTTTTTTCTAAATTTTTGCAATAATTTATATTCGGATTTTGCAGTGAACGTTTGCATATTCTGAGTTGAGTTTATTGAAACCCTAATTTCTTCTATGATTGTTATTTTGTGTGCTGATTGTAGCGGCCTAAGCAGCCGTGACAACTTGCATAACGAAATGAAATGCTGACCCATATGCTTTGTGATAAATGATTTATGTTGTTGTTTTATTGTCACAAATAAACATGTATGTGTGAATTCATAACTTATTTTATCAATGTATCAAACAAAGTTGTTTATCAGTTAATATGAATTATTATTAAATCTAAATCCTGCTCATTCATAATGCCTATTCTAATTCTCCACTTCTCTCATGAGTCATGACTCATGAGATGTTTCAACCGTTACTATAGAATGTTTGGTCCTAGTTAAGTGACACCAAAGTAGTTCTCTCAAAGTGGAAAGAGTGGAACTCTACCTAATTTAAACCATAGTTCGCAGTATCCGCCGATACAGATCCGATATGGCCGATACAGATCCGATACGGCCGATACCGTTATAGTTTGGCATGTCCCGACTCGATACCGACCGGTACCCAATACTGACAGATATCGACATTGGGGGTCTCTTTTTCGATCAAATTGGCAAAAAAAATTGAATGAAAAAGACCAATCAACAAGGGTGTAAAAGCGTAGAAAAGTTATAAAAACATGCAAAAGAAGAAAACTTATCTATCGTATGTAAATCAATCGGTAAGGGTGACTACTACTTCATTTAATTTAAAAACTACTAAGAAACAACATTAAAAATATTAAAATTATGCCTAAATGTATAAAATATATTTTCTAAAATGTTAATACTTGATTAATAATTATTTGTTTTTTGATACCAAAAAATCTGGTACTCCGATCCGAAACCTCCGATACTGTCGATACCGCCGATCCCGACACTCGTAGGTATGGTCCGATACCGATTCTGATACCGATACTTTGAAACAAGTTCTTCTAGTAAACAAAAAGATTTATCAGGAGGACATTTCCAGTAAAGGCTGAGCAATCTAAAAGTTCTACATATAGATACATAGTATATACACTCAACAATGGACTCCCAGTAAGAAAAGCTCTACCTGAGCAAAAATAAGAAGAATACCTTGCTTTTGTCGATCTCACAAGCTTTCTTCTTCATGACATCTTTAGTTTCGTTTATCTTGCTATGCATGAGCTGCTTATGCAGTTTTTCCTCCTGACTCTCCATCTCACAGTATTGTCTAACTTGTGCAACTGTCACATTTTCTTTGTGTCCAAGAGAAATAGCTTCATCAAAAGAAAAAATCAGCTCAAAAGCTGTCCTACAGATGCCTTCTTCATCTTAGTTGTAAGTAATATATATATATATATATATATATATATATATATATATATATATATATATATATATATATGGATGTAATAACTAAAAAAAATTAAAAGTTCAAACAAACATTTAGACAATGCACATATAAAGCAGACTCTATGTGCAATATAATTGATTATTCATCATGCAGTATGATAGAAGGATACTAGTTTTGATAGCAGCCTCAGAGTGTCAAGGTCTTCAAGAATGTTGTTTTGTTTGTTTGTTATAAGTAACAGGTAAAGTGCTTCTATTGGTTGATACACATAGCGCACATTCTCAGTCTCAATATAGGTATGCTGCTTTCCGGTCCCTACCAACTTGGGAATGCTGCAAGTAATTCCTTTATTCTTATTCGGGACATATCCACAAACTGCCTTGAAACAAGTGCTGCAATAAATCAAGAAGAAGATGCTTAGTCTCAAAAGAGGGGCAGTTCAGTTATATAATTTTAGCTGAACTTCAGATAAATATTTAGCAAATACATAAAATGTCTTAGGAAAAAGTCTCCAAGACCAAGTGATAAAAATATACCTCAAACCGAATTCCATGCCTATGATACCCTTTAATGTTTGGTTTATAATTTATAATAGCATGCTTTGTGACCACCAAGGGGGTTGTTTAGTGGTAACCCTAGTAAGGGAAGGTGGTAAGGGCAGGAGTGGGCATGGGTTCAAATTCCAACCGAGAATAATTAAATGGGAGGGGTTTTTGGTGTTACCACTAAGGGAAGGTGGTAAGGGCAGGAGTGGGCGTGGGTTCAAATTCCAACCGAGAATAATTAAATGGGAGGGGTTTTTGGTGCTAGTAGCCGAGGATAGGGATGATCATTATCACACAAAAAGTATGATATTATGGGTGAATAGATATATAAGGAAATAATGTTATCAGAAATTACTAAGGATTGTTAATGTGGGTTTTGCCATTCTACAAAAGATGCAGACACAAAATCCTGATAGCAACACTTGATGTATTGCTGATGGCCTTGGAAGTAAAATTTACAAAAGCAATATACAATACATAAATAATATAACAATTTGTTAATATAAAGCATAATGTTGACTCAAGTGAATACATGTAAGAAAATTACTTTTAATAGACATTAAAAAGGTTGTTATGTTGGCTTTCACAGTTTCATAAAAAATCCATGCAAAAACCAGAACAACAAATAATTTTTTTTAAACTTTCTTCAGCATGTATGTAGCAAAAGATAGGATGATGATTTGACTGGCAATGTAAGATTGTAAATTTCTGAAATATCAGGATTCAGGAGTTCTAAAAAAAGTATGTAGCAAAAGGATAGGGATGACAAATCTTCGGCTACTGCAAAAGAATGCAAATATGGCCATGGCTTCACAAGGCCTAGCCCAAAACTTTGAGGAGAAAGCTTTGGTGATGTTGTTGTTGCTATTATTGTAACCATGCTTTAAGTATAACATGCTATCTGACAACCACATGAGTATAGATAAGAAAGAAAGATACATAGTCAGGATAGCAACTTAGCCCACATCGAAAAATTGCCATTTAGGAAATTTTATGGTTCAAAGAATTCAACAATTTTATGATTCTTAAGGACTAAGAGAAAAGGAATGAATCAAGCAAAGAATCGTTGTCTTCTTATTTCTTAGACCATTTTTTTCTTTTGATTCATACAATTTTCCAATGGTACATTCCAAAGAGAGTAGAACTGCTCAATATTCCAGAATTTTGTGAATGTGCACACACACACACACCTCCCCCCTATAGAGAGAGATACACATATTCATATTTTATTTTTATCAAATACTTTAAACTTTTGCTATCTGTATTTACTCCTATATATACGACTGTAATAAATTATTACTAGGTCATATATTAGCAGTAATATTAATAAAAACTTCGGCACTGGTCAACAGACATCATTCTAAATTAATCTTACATTCCCGTAGTAAATTTTTTTAATTTAGTTACTGAATAAGGTTTGATTTTGTCTGCGAACAGATATGACATCTGTAGTAACTTCAGAAGCTTATCCTATGGGCTCACTCATGCAAATCCATAGGTTCTGCCTGCCATTTAGTTTGATTTTTCTCCATTCTGCTATGAAGGTGGTTCTTCTTGTTGAAATTCAACATGTATGGTTCTAACAGATATACGAAAGCAGCGCTGGATAAGGCAATCAAAGACATAGTGTTACCTGTTATTCAGCAAAGTGTCACTATTGCTAGTCGTACAACTAAGGAACTTGTATTGAAGGTTGTTTTTATTACTTGTACACTACTATCAATTCTTATTTTGAGTTGTGCTTGCCTTCCTAATCCAGATTAATGTGGTTATAGGACTACACGATGGAGTCAGATGCTGTTGCATATCTCGAGCTGCACACTTAATGGTGCACTTTCGCTGGAAGTTTAGCCCATGTCACTTGCAAGGTCTCTTCAATCTATCCTTTTTATATTTTTGAATCTTTTCTATCCGTGCATACTTTTATTTCTTGGTCTTCTTCCAAGAATCTCTTGAGAACTTAATTTTTCATTGTGTATTGATACTAAATGTGATTATCGTGGGCTTGTCATCATGAACCTCTTCGAGTGGCTCTATCAAATCACCTTTGTAATTTACTTCAGGCCCTATGTATGAACGGTGAACTATTGGACCAGATTGTTCAGCTTCTGACAAATGATAATATAGATCTTGGATGTGCAGTTATTGAACATATTGCTTCCGAAAAGGTAACTCTGTCCATTCTATGAACTTGTCTTAATATTGCACATGCACTTTTATGCAGCATGTTCTGTGTAACTTTTACGTTGTAATGTGCTATTTGCTTATAATATTTTAATCCTTGGCTGAATATCTTGACACATCGTTAAAAAAAAGGAGATTCAGACAACTAGGAAATGGGCACAGTTGTTTAAAGCGTGAAGTTCTAATACTAATATACGAAGATATTGATAGTTCAAATTTATTTAACTTTTCTTTGTTTGGAATGATATCTTGTTTTTTCTAAAAGTGACTTTAACAATCTCTTACGCCACATGGTTTTCTGTTTATTCTTCACTAATGGTTGTTACAGTTAAGTAAAGCTTTTCTGCTACTTTGGAGTTAGTTTCTTACTCTCGTTATCACTCTTGATTGACTTCAAACGACATGACGGCTTCTTCCTATATTTAATAGCCAATTGTTTCATTTTTTGTGTATTGAGCTGTGCTTCTTATTAGTCTTAGAAAGTATATGGTGCTTGTCAAACAATTTATTTGATTCATTTGCCCATACTCTTGTTAAACAGAAATGCTTTACCAAAAGTCTGAGAAATATGATTGATGACAATGATTGAACCGCACAAACCACCCATATTACAAATGTATCATGTGGTATCGTGCCTTTATGTCCATGCAACGTAGGTCGGTGGGCATGGGAGATGGAGTAGGAGAAGAGATGCTGGTTTTGTCTGATTACTTATTTCATCTACAAGTATAACTTTGCACCATTTCTTGTCCTCCATTTACCATTTGCCTTTTGAATTGGAATGTTTGCCATTTAAGATGGGAATCAAACTAGCCCTTAGTGTTTAAACAACTGCCATTGCAAAGTTCTACCTACTAGTTATTATTTAAACAAGTCAACACTTGTTTATTGAATCTCATAGAGGAATTTTATTAAGAATGTTCCAACATACCGTTAACCAGCTTATCTGGTTTCAGTTAGAACTGCTTTGGAAGGACCAGGGCTTTCAGCTTCTCAAAAGATTTGGTATTGCCTCACTACAGAGGGGGGTCAGTATCTTTGGGCTCGTTTGCAGTCATTTTCTGCTTTTCGTACATGGGGCGACTCTGATCAGGTATTTTATCTGTCCTAAATTTTTTCTTTTCTTTGTTTGTTTGTTTTACAACAAGCCTGATTGTCTTTGTTTATAGAGATCATTGGCACGTCGTGTATGGGCTGCAATGCAATGCATAGAGGGCTTCTACAAAGCTGCCTCCTTTAGTAATTTACTAATTTTTTTGTATACTGGAAGGTAATTGTTTGCTTATTATATTAATCTTTTATGAATACCTTAAAACCAGTTTTGAAACGTCAACAAAATGTGAATCTTCTGAGCGAATATGAAAGTCATTTAGTGTCAAACTTGATTATATCCCATTTGCAGCACAATTTGTTGTAGTGTAGATCCTGTACAACGATTGATGACAACCTTTACAGATCTAAATTTACAGCTTATCAAGTTTGTACTGGTAATGTAGGTACAGGAGTATCATCGAAAGAGTTCTTAAAGCGAGACTTGTGTATAGAAGTCCCAACATGAAGCCGTTAGCTTTGAGTACATGAATCGACAGCTAGTTTGGAATGAGTTCTCGGTAAACATTCTACATCAGCTACATCCATGAGTTTTGCATTTGTCTGAAATTTTTTTTTTCTCGAGATCAAAATATAGTTTATGATTTTTTTCGTACTTACATAGAAGATTAGACTCCAATGGAAATAAGTGGGTTTAGGGCATTAGGGCTCTAGACCAATCATTACATAGAGATACAAATGAGCTAAGGACAAGCAAACAACTAGATAATAAGTAACCTATGTGACATCACTGCTGACATACAAGAATTTATTTGATGGTGAAATAGGCCCCTCATTTGCCGCTATAAGGAAACAGCGAGAGACAGCTGGCTCTGCATATTATGATGTCGGTACCTATGCTCAAGGACCATTTAGTCGTGTTCCAGAGGCACTTTGCCCCAAACCAGGAAGACTTTTAGATTCACAGCAGCGATATTACAATGTAAAATATGCCCATATATTCATAAGTTTGGGAAACTGATGTAAAACTACTCTTCGACCATCTCATGTTTCTTTCTACTATGTACAGGACTTTGTGAGGAATATATGGCAGAACCAATCAAGCTAGAGTTCCAGCGTCGTACCTGCTGGCCCATCTGGTCTGGATGCCTAAGTTAATTCTTTCATGCCTCATGTTTATAGTTCCGGTTCTGGCCAGCTGAAACACAACCTAATCCAAATTCACAAGTAGCTCCAGGCTTTAGTGCAGCTCAACACTTAGATCTTTTCTAGGAAGATTCTGATCGCGGTTCTTCTCAACTTGGGTTTGTTCGATGTTTTTATCTTTATGATACATGTATTATATTATGTGTTTACAGAGAGCAGATGTAACTTTTGTAAAAAAAATTGATGTAGTATTTCTTCTAGAAAACTTGGACCAAATGATGGTGTTATCCAGCCAGCTGTTGAAATCAGTACCATTGTACCTCCATTAGCTACTACTGTTACGTCCTCTGAATTACGTATTCCTGAAACATCAACTGTGTCCAAAGTAAGCGATATTAGATACTGTGTATAAACCTCTATGTGAAGAAGTATGAAATGGCTTGCTGATGTCTTTTAATTTTATTTCAGGACATAGTATAATCATCACCTAGGACTCCAGGTGCAGAATGCGTGGGAATTGCCTTGGTTGAAAATCGTTGTTGTCTACAAGTGACGCGCTTGATAAGTATCAAGTTTTGGCACAGAAGGTACACAAATGCCCTTATTTGCTTATTTATTTTAACATACATTATTAGGTAGTTCTTTTCTTAGGAAGTTAGATATATAAGGTGTCCTACGACATGTCTGACAGTTGAAACGGGCAAAGTAATTTGACAATTTGCGTTTATGTACGGTGCTCTTTCTAAGAACTCATGAGTTCTGTTCGTGCTTATATCGTTGATGGATAAACCTATAAGGATTATTAGTTGACATTTAAGTTTTTGTCTTCCAGCTGTTTAGAACATATTCTGATGTGACTTTATCACTAGGTAACATCCTATTGGTTAGTAAAAAGCTCTTTGCTTATACTTAGCACACTTAGCTCTTTAATAGTTTGATACAATTAGTTGGTTTCTTCTACTTAGTCATCCTTTTTTGTAGTTGTGCAATTCATGAATTTTTTCCTTTATTAACATTATTTCTTCACGAATGTGCTTGTTATTCCCTCTATTAACATTATTTTTTTCATGAATTGCACAACTACATTCATGATTTTTTCCTTTTAACAATTTTTATTCGGTATTTGCCCTGAATAATAACAGGGGAAGGTTTGCACCTGATAGAGGGGGTGGATTTTGTGGTGATGGAATGAGAGGTCGTGGCAATTATGGAGGTGAGAGGGGTTATGAAAGAGGGGATTACAAAACATGGCAGAGTTTAGAATCCAGTCTAGTATCTTCATTTTTATGGGCTTGGTGGTGAAGTTTCTGAGAAAGTGACAACAACAGCATCATTGGTAGCAACGGCAACAGTAGTAACAACAACAACAACAACAGCGGGAGCAAAAATTAGAATTATGTATTTGTATTTGTATTTGTATTTATATTTGTATTATAATTGCAATCAATATATTTTTGTTTATAAATTGCAATTTTTTTAAAATGGACACGTAATCAACAACGTTTCTAAACTGTTGTAAGATAACATTATAACAACTTTTTTAAACATTGTAAAATTTATTTACAATACTTTTAAACCATTGTTAATGTTATGATTACAACATACAAATATATATTACAACATTTGGCAAACATGATTGAATAAAATATACAACATTTGTTAAAAGTTGTATAAACTCTTTTTATAATGTTTGTATACTGTTGTAGAAAATCTATGTACAATGTTTGTTAAACGTGGTACATGTTGTTTTTACCACAGTTGAAGAACGTTGTTGAAATTATGTTTACAACATTTGTAATACGTTTTTGAAAGTATTTTTTACAATACTTGCCAAATGTTGTAGAAAGATTTTTGTCAGATTTTATAAATTTCAACAATGTTTCTAAATTGTTGTGGTAAAAAATTCTACAACATTTTTACAACTTTCCAATAAACATTGTAGAATATACCACCTCTTTTACAACCCTGGATATAACAACCTTATATTAAACATTCTAAAAGATCTTTTATAACATTTTTGCAACGTTGTAAAAGGAGTTTTTTCTTGTAGTGTACCCCAGAATTTAGTGTCAGAATCTGAAGGGAGGCTTCGGACTCGGCTCGCAGGCACGCACAGCACCTCGCCGGGTCGCGGCTGTGACTGTGGAGAGGCTTCAGACTCTGCTCCCCAAATGCAATTACACTCCCTTGAACAAGAACAAACAGAAAAAAAAAATCAAAGAACACAAGCATTTGGTACTTACAATTATTTCATCGAACATGAAGCGCACATAGAACAATTTCCAACAAAATCTTTTTTTAGGGAAAAAATCCAAATCAAAATCACTCACTTAATCAAGAGAAGTCAACGATGATGCAGCCCTTTTCGGATCATCGCCGACGTGGACGGAGATATTGGGAAACCCTAAAAGAACCCTAATTTTGGGGAGATGGATGCATGTATGGTTGTCAAAAATTAGAAGATTTTACTAAAATCATGTCGAGGCAGAATTTAGGACATAAAATAAGCAATGATCGAGATTTTAGGACAAACCGGTGGTGAAGGCTACGCCGGTGACAACCTTCCCTCTGCGGTGGAGTCTGTAACCGAGGAAAGCGAGGAACGGGCTGAGGGAAGTTGGGGAGTGGAGAGCGGGCTGAGGGGAATGGGGGAGCGGGGAGTGGGCTGAGGGGAGTTGGGGAGCGGAAGGAGAAGGGGAAGGAGAAAGAGAGAGGGTTTAGAATTTTTCTTAAGTACGGGAGAATTGCGGGGGAGTCGAGGTTTCGACTTAAATTTTTGTGCTTTTTTTATAACGCTCGTATCACTGGAGCACTATCAATAACGTTTTTAATATAAACCGTCATAGATTCTAGTCTTGCTGAACTTTGATGACGCTTTCACATTAGCCATCATGAAAACCACTTATCAAACGTCATTAATAGGTCTTTTGGTTGTAGTCCTCCCGAGGATTCCTCCCTGCTCCTTTCGGTCAGAATACCCATTTTTGTAAATACATTTGCAAAAGCTGAAAAAAGATATCCAGATCGCGCTATGCGTATGACAGGTCTAGTTAACCCAAAGATGAAGCGCTGGAGCAACTTATCTATTTGGATTTTGGATCAATTCAAGGACAAGCTCCTCGATCTGGGTCTCTACAATGCCATCTGGACTACAGTAAATGGCATTCGCCCGAACGCTCATATGTTCTTGGCTCTAGTAGAGAGGTACAATAAAAGCACTGGGACTTTCATGACTCCCCATGGAGAAATGGAATTTTCTTTTCATGAGATGGAATATCTTTCTCACCTACCAATGGGCGATAATCCATACGAAGAGTATGTGCCCACAAATGACAAATTGGATGCTATGGCAGAGGAGAACCCTCAAATGATCGCCGTCTTCCAAGAATTACTGCATCACTATAAGATCTGCTCGCTCTACTACAAAAGCGCCACTGCAGGTACTTGTTATACCACCAAGTGGATGCCATATCTCTTCTTGGGTCATGCACAGGAGGACAAGCCACTTGAAAGTCAAGCCTGTGCTCCTCGTTTCTTTGAACCCTTCAATCAGAGCGACATGCAATATCTGATGGAGCAACATGATCATGAAGATGTCACACTAAATAAGGATTTGCATCCGTTCAAGGCTGGCGACACTCTCCAGAGTTACCTTAGACATGGTTACAAATCCATATCTCAAGAGGCCCAGCTAGCGGGTTTTCTATCTTTATGGCTACGACGCTTTATAGTTCCAGGAGCCAGTGCAGTCGACAGATTCCATCGGGGCGTCCTGTTTGCTGCAACACGTCTTGTCTTTGGATACAAGATGGATCTCTTATCGGCCTTGACCTGCCGCTTGAACGCAGGATTACATTATTTTGTACAGACCATGCTAAATGACAAAGCGGCGAGGCAAGATTTCCCTCGTACCGAGATGCCATACACCTATCTATTCGGATGGCTATTGCTTCACCATCCCTGTTTAATGAACCCGGATATGGGAACTGTCGATGGAGGCTTCATCAGACGCTTTTCCAGCGCTCACTGGCAATATACTGCTCTTTCAGAGTGCAGATTTGCCTTGAACCGTGGATCAGGATAGAATTTTCAGTGTATTGGGCCTCCTCATGGGTATGAGGCTATGTCTCCACAAATGATGGATTTAGCTGTAGAATCACTCCATTTAAGCCCACCCTTTTTTTCGTGGCCGCAGGCGATCCGTCCCTCTCACTTGGTCTACAGATTCGAGGAAGAGTGCTATTTGGAACCGTACTTGCCAAGTCGATTTGTACGGCAGTTCGAATATGATCAGCTTCATGTGGGTAACGCCACCACTTGCCTACAGGCCAAGGGTTACCTTATCGATGGGGCTAGGGCCTAGAGCTTTTACAACGCCCGGGGTACAAAAGCTATATTTTTCATGCCCTACAATCTTCCATAAGGCCCGTGTATGTTATATACATACGCAAACTTCTATACTTCAGCAAACACATTCACTGAAAACTTCCATCCTGCACACACCTTCACAAGTAAAAAGAGATCCAAACAGGGAAAACACACTGCTCACTCTTTTCGGGATGCAAAAGACAAAGATCCTGCAGATCCACCACTGGAGGCATCAATTTTAATGAACTATGCTGATGAAGTTCAAGATCCTCTGGACGTATCCATAAAGGTGCGGAAAGAGAAATTCCTTACTAAGGGTTTGAAGAAAAGAAAGACTAAGGAGACAAAGGCCCCTCCTCAACGGGATAATAGACCCGACTCTCCAAGAGCTCCAGAGAAGAAGAGGAGAACATCACTGGTTATCAATAAACCAATGACCACGATAACAACTCATTCTCAATCAAAACAGATGCTCCTTAGTTCTTCCTCTAGAGAGAAGGACATCACTCCTTCTATTCAGAAGCAGGGGAGAGTCATAGAAGGAGGAACATCTACTTCTTTGATCGATCCGGAGAGTGATCGCACCGGAGCTGCTGTAGAGCCGGTCGCATCACTACACTGAGAGGTCAGAAGGAAGTTGGTAGTTGCTGAAGAAATACCATCTCAAGAAGGTAATATCAAGATTGTGATATATCCTAATATATATAATTTTTTGTCAAAAAATGTATATTAAATTGATCTCTTTTCTTGTATTGGCTATTTCAGCAGATGTCCAGCCTTTTACTACCACTGTAGAAGCTTCGAGATTAGAAGTTGTGACGGTAGGTATTCCCGTAAATGTACTTGCTGCTGCGGGGATAACCGTTCCATCTCCAACTCCTATAAGACCGGAAGCCACCTCTCTAGAGAAGGATTTGCCTCTACAAGATCCTCAAAAAGCTTAAGAGTCTACTCATTCTGAAGAGGCGATGATTGAAGCGTTAGCTGATTGTGACTTTGGTGATGAAACATATGATGATGTTTGGAATAACATCACTAAGGAAAAACAAACTTTAGTGAATGCACCATCACCTCAGGAACTCTCAGCTGATGAAGATCCTTCAACTGCTGAAGATGAGGAGAATGTGGTTATCGATGACGGACTTATCAATCCCAAGATCGATGAACCCATAATCTCTGAGAAACCTGAAATGTTTAGAGTGGCAGCAGAATTAGCAGATCAAACTCTAATAACTCTGCCACTTCAGACTGAATCCGGAGCAGGAAGTAGTCAAGCTACTATGTCTGTAGAGACCCTGTCAATGCTTCAACCAGATACAGTCAAACCTCTTGAGACTCCTCATGCTATACCCAGCTCAGGTAAATTTCTAAACATGATCTATTTGTCATAGCTCCTTCAGCATTGTATATTGCTAATATAAATGACATATGTAATTTACAGAAGAACCCACAGGGACTGTAGCAGGGGAGGGAAGCTCTTCTCACATCAGCGCTCAAGATGAAGTGCCTCCACCAATTAAAACTGTAAAGACTCCAGCGGAAGTAGTAGCTACTCCAGGAGCCATGGCAACTAACAAATTCCTGGTGGCTTCCTTTACGAAGGTTTTCTTCACGTCTCTAGAGCCCTTAGTTCATAGAGTAATGGAGAGATAGGATATTCCTTTTAGTACCATCAGAACTCCCTCTTCATTCTTGATTGGAGGTATCCCAAGCCAAGGAGACGAGGCTTAGGCTACATTTTTGGAACACATTTTGAATGAGTTGGAGGGCTCAATTAAAGCTTACAAGAAGCTAAAAAAGGAGATATCGAGCAACTAGTAAACACAGAATATGAGGCTATGGCTCGAGAAGCAAAAACTAGTAAAGCCAATTTTGAGGCATTTTTGCTGGCCTTTACTAGACAATCCTCCGAATTAGACATCCAAATCGCTGATGCAACTGTTATTGCTGAGAGTCATAAGACTAAGACTGCAGAGGAAGAGAAGAAGGCTGCTGATCTGGAGGCTAAAATTGCCTAGCTTCAAGCAGAACTCCAAACTGTCAAGCAGAGCTTAGAACAAGAAAGTTAATTGTATCAAGCTGCTGTTAATCAAATAGATGCTTTGAAGCATCAGAAGGAAGAATTTGAATGTCTATAGAATGAAGAACTAACACGTCAAACTGCTGCTTTGCAACCATTCGATCCTGAATCAGGAAGAGTCGAAGCCAGACAGAGAGTGCTAAATTCTCGTGATGAAAGAGTTCAAGTTTTGAAGAAGCAAATTGCAGAACTTATTACTTATCCTTCAGAATAGAATGAGCAAAGCTTATTGTCTTTTTTTATTACAATGTATCTCTTTTTTTAAAAATAGAAATAAAATGAGAAACTTTTTATGTGGTTCCATTACTTGTTGCATATCTTGTTATAGATATAAGTAATAGAATAGAAAATATATTCAGAGGTACTAGACATGATATATTTCTTGATTTAGAAAATAACAATATTTATTATATCTGCTCAGAGGTAATGTGGACGTGGCAGAATATAAAGTTTAGAAATACTGTTATTTCAATAGACAACTTTATCAGAGGTAATAAGGACGTGACAAGTTGCTGATGTAGATAATCGAAATTCAGAGGTATGGGGGACGTGAATTCCTGTTATTTAAAATAAAGTAAATAAGAAACAATAAATAACAAGATTAATGGATGAATGAATGATAAGTCAAAGAAAGTGAATGAATGAACAATCACTTCTGTTTTCGAGGAAGAGACACTAAATGAACGAATAGTCATCTCGATTCTCGAGAAAGGGAATAAATGAATAAACAGTTGGACTTCTTTTGAAGAATAATAGTCGCATCCTTTCTCAAAGTCAAACATCTAGTTGTTCTGTCTACAAATAGAATAAAACTTCTGTAGATATCGTCAACTTCTTTTCTCTCTGCACAAAATATCTTCCAAAGATTTGCTCACTCTAAAGATCGAAGGAATGACCGAGACGCCTCCTGCTGAGCCTTCACTGCCTCCTCAGAAAGAAGTGGGTGAAGGCTCAACCGCTCCTGTACCAGAGCAGGACTTGATTGCCAAGCTAGTGGAGCCTGGGAAGACTGCCGAAGAAAAAGTAGTAAGGGTGGCTGCCTGTGAGTTTCTAGTGTGTTCAGACAACGAGATGTTTGAATTACTGGCCAATCATGTATTTAATCAGGAAGGATCGGGTCCTCGTCCCCGTCCTTAATATTATGTTACTCTTTTCTGCTTTTAAATAAAAATGAACTTTTATTTACATCATTTCTCTGAATGAAGAACATTTTGCTTTTATACATAATATTTCTTGAGAAATTTACCATTGATAGACATCATAGCAATTCTGCCATCCATATCTGTTAATTGATAGGCTCTATTTGAGAAAACCTTATTTATCACATATGAACCTTCCCATTTCGCCTCGAACTTGCCTTTGCTCATATGAGTCATAGTCATGGGACGTCTGACTGTAAAAACTAGCTCGTCTTCCTGAAATGTTCGTACTTTGACTTTGCGATTGAAAGCTTTTGAAATCTAGGCTTGATAAAGTTCGATATGTTGTTGGGCCAGTAATCTTTTCTCATCGAGTGCCTCCAATTCTTGAAGCCGGAGACGATCATTGTTTTCTGTGGTAAGTTCATTAGCAATAGCAATTCTCAAGGATATAATTTGAATTTCCAATGGTAAGACAGCTTCACATCCATATACTAGAGAAAAATGTGTGCAACCTGTGGAATTTAAATTTCTCACTCCAGTTATATTTGTTAATAGAAATAAACTTTTTAAGGAGTTTGATAATAGTTTTGTTTAATGCTTCAGCTAACCCGTTATCTACAGGATTATAGGCCGTAGAAGCAATATCATTAATTCTGTTGTCATCACAGAACCTATTAAACTTCTAACTGACGAATTGTGGCCTATTATCATGAATGATTCGACGAGGTACACCAAATCTGTATATCACATGATGTTTGATGAAGTTGATGACACTACTAGTTTTTACTTCAGCTAAAGGAATAGCTTCAGCCCATTTAGAGAAATAATCGGTTATAACCAAGATGAACCGATGTCCTTTAGATGAAGGAGGATTAATAGGACCAATTATATCCATGCCCCAAGCTTCAAAGGGCCATGAGGCAGCAGTTGGATGAAAAAATTCTGACGGTTGGTGAATAAAATCTGTATGAATCTGACATGCTCGGCATTTCCTAGCATAGTCAATGGCATCTGATACCATAGAGGGCCAGTAGTAGCCCATACGTCGGATACGATCTTATAATTTGGGACCGGGCTGATGTGCTCCACAAACGTCGTCATAAGCTTCGCGTAATATCTGCTTTGCTTCATCATCAACAAGTCTTCTTAAGAGTAATCCATCAAAAGTCCTTTGAAAGAGAGTTTTGGTGGTATGATTATAGTAGAATCGAAGCAATCGCCGACGGATACTTGTAGCTTCTTTAGGATCTTCAGGTAGTATGTCATATACTGCAAAGTCGATGAAAGGTGCTCTCCTGTCTTCACTGGTGGCATTGACTTCAGTCGAATTACTGAATTCAATATTATGGTTGTTTTCAATACAAAATAGTTCTCTATTGGAAATAACAACCATTTGTTGTCTTTTGACTGGAACTGCTAAGACCGCAGCCAAGTTAGCTAAGGCATCAGCTTCTGTATTACAAGCTCGATGTACATGTTCGATGAAGAACCCTTTAAATAAAAAAGCTATTATGATTTCTGCTTCGTGATATAGTACCAGATCTTGATGTCGGACTTCATATATGCCTCTAACCTGATTAACAATCAGCTTAGAATCGCTATATACTTCGAGATATTCAATATCCAGTTGTTTAGCTAATTGGAGTCTAATGAGCAAAGCATTGTATTCTGCTACATTATTAGAGCATGACTCATCTAAGGAATAAGCTCTCTGAATAGCTAATCCATCTGGTGAGACAGGAACAATTTCCACTCCAGCGACAAGGGTACCTCCAGGTCCAATTCTAGATGCTCCGTCGAAGAACAAATGCCAAGTAGGAAGTTCTTCTGAGATCATATTTGATTCCAATGTTTCGTCTGGAATTTTGTCATAGAGCTTAGATGTTTCAGGGACAAGATGAGCTGCTAAGAAATCAGCTAGTGCTTGACCTTTCACAGACTTTTGGGGAACATAGACCATATCATATTGTGCTAATAATATAGCCCATATAGCAAGCCTAGAATTGAGTGTGCTGGGCTCCTTTATTAATACTCGAAGAGGATTGACTCAGGATACTACAAAAATAAGCCAAATTAGCCACGTCCAGATACGTCACTAATTAATGCATATACGTCGCTAAAGTTATTTAGCGACGTATTTAGCGACGAAAAATGAAGGTCGCAAAAAACCTAGTCGCAGATGACACATTCGTCGCCCTACGTCGCTGTTTGCGACGTCACCATAATGTCGCTGTGTCGTCGCAAAATTAGTGACAGAGGGCGACGAACATTGACGTCGCAAAATTAGCGACGTAGTACGACGTATTAGCGACGTCCAGATATATTTATGTGAAGACATGGCATGCCTGCCATGTCAGCATCGTAGCGACGTACAACGACGTATTAGCGACGTCAGTATTCTACAGTGAAGCGACGGATTACGATGGTTAGCGACGCAACGCCGCTATTTAGTGACGTACCTATCCGTCGCTATCCGTCGCTATACGTCGCAGAATAATAAAAAAATTAAAAAAATATAATGTGTATTTTTGTTATGCTGTGTGTCTGTGTTTACAGTGTGTGTGAAGTGCAGTGTTTGAGCCATCGACAGTTTCGCTTACTGTTCTATATTTTATCTTGGATAAAAAGAGCAACAGTTTAGGGTGCACTTCTCAGAGCTTCCTCTTCACGTCCTTCACCTTCTCGGGATCCTGTACGATGTCCCGAGAGAGTGAATGATGTGAAAATGAAGCTCTCAGAAGTACACCCTGAACAGTTGTTCTTTCTGTCAAAGATAAAACATACAACAGTAATCGAAACTATCGATAGTTCCGAACACTGTATTTCATATACACTGTAAACACAGACACACATCATCACAAAAATACACATTATATTTTTTTAAAATTTGGACAGCACCTCCTTTGTATATCAGATCATCGCTTATAACCCAGCGTAGGTATATTTGTCATCCCCGTCGTAGATATCACAAAGTAAATATCACAAAGTAAATATCATAATGAAAATACCAACAAAGTAAATATCACAAAGTAAATATCCAACAAACATACATGTCCACAATGGAGGGCAAATAAGAATGAAAATCAGTGACAGAATGGTCAATGGGCCTATAGGGCCAATACATACAAAGATGATAAAAAAAATCTACTGGATCACTGAGGACCCCTGCCGTGCATCTGGGATAGCATGTACTCATACTGCTCCTGTGTGAGCTTGCACCGTAGGGGCAGTAGGAGGCAGTGCAATATCTGGAGTCGGCACCGTCGATGGACCGGGAGGATGTCTCTGCTCCAGCTCTCGCAGTCGCTCAGCATGCGCAGCAAGGGTACTCACCATCCTCTGAAAACTCTCCTCAATCGAAGTATGTATCTGAGTGAGTGAGGCAGACATGGTCCTCTGCGATCCCTCCAGTTCGACCTGTCTACACTCTGTGCGTTGCGTAGACTCGGTGAGCGTGTGCAAGCTGGCAGTTGTAGCCTACTGCAGACTCATCAACTTCTGTATATTACGCTCGACCGCATCAAATCGTCCGGTGATCATCGGATCGTCGGATCGTCGCTCTGCCCCAGCTGCCTCAGAAATCTGCTGCTGTAACTCGCAACGCAGCTCGTGGAGCTGTCTGCACACATCCTGCGCTCGTGATGACGCATACGAAGCTGGAGACTGCGCACTGACAGAGGGGGCCCGGGATGACTCTGAAGCCAAATAGGCGTCGTAGGATCCTGTACCGTAGTACGTACCCTTCTGAAGACCGCCAACGACGGTCATCTAGAGCTCGTCCGGCGATGGAGCTGTAGGCGGCTGGAAGGAAGTACCAGCCCCTCCCTCTGCTGGCACACTAGCAGCAGCCGCCTCCTCTTGTAGCCGAACAAACTCGGCCTAGAACAATGTTTGCTAACGTATAAGTGTTTACTAAAGTCTATATTGATATTTTTTTTCCTGTTTTCAAAATTATAGTAAATTAATATAAAGAATAGAACGTACATATGCCTGCGTCACCCTCTCGTCAATGAACTCCCCAGCCCTCCGATGGGTGACCAGGAAGATGGTCACCATGTTGGGGTCCTCACCCTTTTTTACCTTTTAAAATACATTATCTATTATTAGTATTAAACATTCTATCCAACTATATATAAAATAATATCCATCATAGGAAACATACCAGACGACGAAAATGCTCCGTCATCGGAATGGAGCCACCACACCACTTACTGGTGCTCGACTGCACCACCTTGGCCTTGTCAGACCGCTCCTGGTACCTGGGCTCGCCGAATCTAGCCTTCATCGCAGTCCACTGCTCTGGCGTGATCCAACCATGGATCGGCTTTTCGGAGCGATCACGAGACTTCTGGTCGTGGATCGCATCACGGATGAGCTTGCCTGCGACGGCAAAAAATTGGGCCTCGATCTTCGTCGCCCGATGTGGTGGACAGAAATAGGTCCTCTACAAGAAGTAAAATAGAAAAATTGTATAATATACACAAATGATTATTAAAATTTAAAAATAAATAAATTTTTACCTTGAAGTGGGTGAACCAAAAGGCCTTACTATCTGCGGGAGCATCTGAGTAGTTAATCCAAGGCCCACCATAGTTCTGCCTCAAAAATACCCCCAACTGTCTCTGTACTGCAGGAGGCCGATATCTATACAATAATAATTTTCATGAATATATATGTACATAAAATCATTTGAGAAATATATATTAACTAATTAACATACTTCGTAGGCCCGTCCGTCCAAATCTCCATACGCGTCTCGCCCGGGGGAGCGCATGGAGGGTCGCTCTTACCTCCTGCCTGGGCAGGATCAGTCTGATCGCCGTCCTCTATATGCTCGGCGTCGGCTCCCCCCATAGAGACGTCGGCAGGAGGAATGCTGGACGCGGGATCAGGAATGCTGGACGCGGGATCAGAAATGCTGGATGCGGGATCAGAAACGCTGGACGACGAGGGAGGAGTCGCCTACCTGCTGGAACTACCCTGTCCCGGTAATGGACCGAGAACAAAACGGTACAATGGCGTACTTGAAGATGAGGATGAGGGTACGGAATCTCTATCCCCAGCCCGAGGCAGACGGGACTGCCTAATATAAAATCCTTCGCGTCGTCTAGATGGTCTAGTCATACCTGATAATAACATATGACAATAAAACAAAAATACATATTTATATGATAGACATCACAGATTTTTGATAAATATCATAGTCACAGATAAAAGTGTCACTAAAGTGTCATAGATTTATATGATATAAGTGTCACTAAAGTGTCAAATATGATGATAAAACAAACTTACAGATTTAATCCTCTTCTAAAAATTTATCTAGTTCGTTTAGCTCATCTTCTTCTTCTTCTTCCTCCTCTACATCTTCACTTTCATCTGCATCTTCCTCTTCAGATAATTCTACTTCTTCTACACAATTAGATGTGTAATGAAGAACTTTCGTCGTGTCCACTTCTATAATATTTGTTACAAGAGGTAGTTTATCCTCTTGATAAGCTATATCGTCAACCTTAAAGGTATTTCTAGCTTTGGTCTTGCATACTACCCACCAGTCCGACCTTGTTATTCCCCGTTTAGGATAACTTGTGAAGTACATGAGCTGAGCCTGACTTGATAGGACAAATGGTTCATAGGCTTGATATCGACGCCGATAGTTTATATCCACAAGACCGTGCTTGTCTACTTTCCAACCTTGACCTTCAATCGGATCGAACCAATCACACCTGAATAACACAATCTTAGCAGGCTCTATTCCATAACTATATGTCAGCTCCACGATCTCCCATAGCACCCCATAGAAATCGTTGCCCGCATCAACATCTTTGTAGTTCGAAGATCTGATACACAAACAGCTATTTTTGGTGGAGTCGAGATCCACAAAGTTGTCTCTGATCGGGCAAGTTGTTGACTTGAACCTAAACCCATTAACACAGTAGCTTGGCCATATTTTTGCAGCATAAATTGGTCCATTGGCTAGCGTTCTAATAGACTCATTCTTAAGTCTTGCGTATGGACGATCGACCTAAATACCACGAAAAAAAAAATTAAGCTCATTCTCAATCAAGTGCATATACATAAAGGTAATTACAGAGTTCTCAAGTCTTACATATGCACTCAACCATGATGGAAAATAATGCCTCATTTTTTGTTCTAGTTCTTCTTCTGTTATGTGTGGCCTACCTGACCTCACATCATCATTAAATATACTGAAAACAACATCGTTCAATTAACATAATAGTATAATAATCAACACTATTAAAATAATATAGACATATTAATTACTTACCCCTCCAGTTTTTCTACTTCCTCCTCGTCGCAGTTGAGTAATACATAGACCTGAGCAGCCCTTAGCTCATCATCGTTCAGATATCTCTTCTTCATTTTACCTGTAAAACCCCTATTTTATTATTATTATTTTTATTATTTTATTATACTTAAAAATGAAATTATACAATTGATGGTTTTATTTATTTTTTTGTATGACCCGGTTTGGCCAATTCAGTCCGAACAGGGCCCGAACCAAATTTTAGCCCATGTAAGCAGGTAGTGTGACCAAATGTGGCCATGTAGACATATTTTATATATGTACAAATATTTTTTAAATTATTTTAGAACTTTATGTACGATTTCTTTTTATTATTTAATTATATGTACAACTATTGGTATTTTTATTAAATAATATATTTACAAGATTGTAGTTTTTTGGACCCGGATAAGGGTGTGCGGCATTGGTTCACCCACTGGAACGATATATTAATTTATTGTTATTAAATTTATTTTATGGAGATTTATTAAACATGTTTATTCTATTAAGATATTATTATTATTTTTAGTTGATTTATTGTGAGTTGAATTTACATATATGTAGATATGTTTAAATATATTAAAGATTTGGATAGATAATATTTAAATTGTTATTTGGATTTTTAATAGATTTTAGAGTATATATATATATATATATATATATATATATATATATATATATATATATATATATATATATATATATATATATATATATATATATATATATATAGAAGGATAAGAGAAGAAAAGAATTGAAAAAAAAATAAAAATAAATACCTAAGTGGTCGGCCCCACCATGTGGGAGCCGACCACATGCAAATAATGAATAGCCACAGCTGCTGCAACAAAAAGTGCGCGCCCCCACCTTAAACTAATAGCAGCAGTAGCTGCGTACATGAAAGGGGCCGACCCCTTAAAACAACTTATAACTTATTTTTTTGCCGAAACACCCTTTTCATCTCCATATATATACATATTTGATTCCAAAGAAAAACCCCAACCAAACCCTAAAATTTTATCTCCTCCTTCCTTCCTCTCCTTCTCCCACTCCTCTGCGTGTCCGAGCACAGCAGCAGCCCCTCCCCGTGACGACGACAACAACGGCAACAACGACAACCGAAATTAAAAGCAAGGTACCGATTTCTCCGTGTGATTTCTCTCTCCTTTTCGATCCGTTTTAGATCCATAAATTTGTGTAGAAAACCCACATGACCCACTTCGAGATCCCCTAGGTGGATTTCGATATGGCCATCCAACTTGCTCGAAAAATCGAGACAAAGTTGGAGAAAAACCACTTTTCTGAAATATTAAAAACTGTCGTAAAACATCAACTTGTCGGTCACTTTTCTTGCTGTCCATTAAGCTTTCATAAAAACTAATTAAAGACAGTCAAAGACAACATAACCGAGATTGTAACGCACCTTCTGAATTCACTTTTTATCTAGTATGTAGAAAGTTATACGTTGTTAAAGTTTTCAGAAAAATTGTAAATTCTGTTTTCAAAAAGTAGAAAAATACCCCGATACGGCGCCCGTCCCGACAAACCGAGCGACGTGCTCGCGCACTATACACATCAAAAGGCGCGTATGGATGTTGTCGACGTGTGGGAACTGACGGAACCCGATTTCGTTGCATGTGCGCGACGAAATCAATGCGTATCCGTCGAGATACCCCGTATCGACCCTTTGCAAATTAAGTCACAACTTTGTACACACTCGTCAATTCGCGACGAAACTTGCGCCATTGGACTCAAAATATTTTTCTGGTCCTGTGAGCCAAGTTTGGTCCAATTATGAGACCGTTGAATGGGACGCTATTTTGGCGGGCCCACAATCCCACTCAACGGGCGATTTTGTGCACAGCCCACCGGAATCCAAAATTGGACATACCGTTGGGTTCCTCTCATCAAAACAAATCTGTAGACATATAGTTTGACGACTTTAGAGACCGTAAATATTGGCACGCATTTCGGTGTAAAGCGGGTCCAACGGCGGACATCGTTTTTATCCAAAATTACGAATTTGCCCCTGTTCCAGAATTTGACTTTTGGACAGGCATTTCCTAGGTATATCTTATATTCCAAACTCGTTCGTGATGTTTGTTGCAGCATCCGGAGTCATCTGCGAGATTTGGCTTTTCTTGCTTTGTTATTTTGTCGGTTCGAAATACTGGATTATTCTCTTTTGCACATGACCTCAGGCAAGATACCTTGCCATTATTCTGATTATATTCAGTCTGTATTTATTTATATATCACTGTTCATTATTTCCAGTTATTACAGTTTTTTACTTCATGCTCAGTGATTATTAGTTTACTTTGTTACTATCCTTTGGTTGCACATGAACCTAGAGTTAAGGGACTACCGTCTGTAGTGTATCTCATATACCTTGACACAGTTGTACTACGAGGATGTGTGAGATGAGTAGCATGTAGAGGTTCTTGCGTGTGGGTTGATCCCCCATGCGCATGCGTTAGGGCTAACTGCTAATAGAGGCGTGTTAGGAGACTTAGCAGTTAGTAGAGGTACATGGTCGTGGATGCGACTTGACAGGTACATTGGGTGGAGAGAACAATACCTGACGTATGGGCTTCTTTGCACTTCCCTGTATACCTGTGCGCTCCGTCGGAGACGCAGGTTCTAGGTGCCCTCTGACATTTTCCAGAGCGTTATGGACGTAGCCCCTTGCATATGATGCCCTCTGACGATCTTCGGACGTTACGGACGTAGGCCCCTGGTGCCCTATATGGGGACTATGCCGATCCCATTTATAGCCAGGGCTCATGCGTCGAAAAATTGTTTCTCAACCGCATGATCACTTTAGTATGGTTAGATTACCTTATTGTAGTCTTGTCACTTACTTTTGTTTGTGGCATATTTTATATTCAGTATTTATATGGCATGTTTATTGTATCTTGTTACGTCCCTCTGAGGATCTGGTTATCTCTCCAGGTGTGTGCTTCTGTGATTTTGCAGGTGTTCTAGCCAAGGCCGTGATCTTCTCCATGCTTCCAAAGATGATTTCCCTTGGCTAATCTTGTTATTTCATCTATTCCTTCTTATACCTTTTATTTGGGATAGTTGGTAGTGGACTTTGTCTCCGTCCAACGTATTGTACAAAGACTTATTACAGTTGATTGTATGATATCTTTTATTCTTTATTTGTGGATGAGATTAGAATACTCTTGGTTTACTGCATTTTACAGCTTATGTATTCATACGAGGTTTCCATATATTGGAGTATATTTTGTATGTATGCAGCTGGCATGGATACATACCTAGTCCTAAGTATTTTGGGACTGGAGCGTTACATGTTTTTGTGGTGGCCCATGCAGGTCGAGTTTGTCACTTCGGTTACGTTACTGCACCGATGTGAACCTGCAACATAGGATTAGAATTATAGGTATCTCATCCATACAGCTTGACCTCTTTCCTTGGCTTCAAATTCCGAACTCTCGTTCGACTTCCTTGAATTACATCTTGCTTGATTCCTTTCTACCGTTGATTCTTATTTTCGTGCTTAGTGCCAACTAGGAAGATGACTACACTAGTATATGCTCATAGGTCAAACACATATGGCTAGAATGCTTATATTGGCAATTGGAATACATTCAAGACTCTAATTGAGTTAAAAAGTTTTTTTGTGTGATTTAATGATTAGTAATTGGTAAAGTAGGATATTACCACGGAAAGTTTTAACCTTGAGATTTCTAAATAGTAAACACCATAGGATTGATACTGCAGGAAAAAAAAATATAGCTAAATCTTTATACCCATGATTTAAGAATTTGATTGGATTTTTGAGTTTTGATATTTATGAATTATGGGGTTATAGCTATACATCTTTAAACAAATATAAAATTGATTTACTTTTCTAGTTGCGATATTTATAATTTTTGGGTGATAGATATACATCTTTGAACAAATATAAAATTTATTTGATTTCGAGTTTTGATGTTTATGATTTATTGTATTATAGTTATACACCTTTGAACAGTTATAAATTTGGTTTGAAAATGATCTTAGCTTTTAAAAATGGCCGTATGAATTATTTAAATTGAGTTGTACAACTTACAATTTTCGTGTTTAGTAAATTTTAAATTTTAAGTGGAAGTAATGATGGTAAATTTTGGTTTACAATAATTGAAAATGATTTTTGAGAATTTTTTCCTTATTTTAAATTGTGTCCTATGATTGAGAATTTACAAATCTATTTAGATTTTTGGTAAAAAAAAAAGGATTTTGATTGATAAGATTATTTGGAAATTTAGTTTAATGTGGGATTACTAATATTAAAATTTTTGGAGAATTTCGAAGGATGTGATGGAAAGTTATTTTGATTGATTAAAGGAAGTTACCATTTAAAAGTTGTGATTTTGTTGGGAATAACTTAGCATGAATAGAAGTTAGAATTGATGAGAGCATTGAACTTAATTTTTGAGATCGCTTTTAATATGCTAAGGGTTTTATTATGAGTTATTTGAAAATTTTAGAGTATTAAATTTTTGATTGATTGTAAAATTTTTATGGATTCGTAAATTATGAACTCTTGAGTAAATAGTTGAATTTAAACGTGAATTTTGGAAAGGTTAGTAGTAACGTGATAAAATTTTGCTTTGAGATTTATGAGAGTGATTTAAATTTTTTATGATGAATTTGAACGGCTTAGAGTAAATACAAATTTTGGTGGTTTATTTTTGAAAGTTTATTTTTGAAACTTTTTGGAGGAAACTCGAGTTGAAATTTTAATAGTAGGCCCCAAGATAACCCTACTGAGTATTCCACACTAATTGTCATGTCACTCATGACCATGATAGTAGTATATACACAAGTGTTGTTAGTCATCTACCCAGCTATATGACTGTATTTTCACCTCGGCTTACTCGACCTTCCTTCAATTCTAGATCTTTTAATTGCGACCTTCTAACCCATTTGCAATTTGAATAATGAGTTAATGGTTCCTTAACTGTATTCATCTAGGAGACTATCTTCTCTCCGGAAATGTGTTCCTAAATTATTTTTACTGAATTCTTTAATTAATTTTATTTCATGTTTTAACTTGATCTTCTTTATTTTTGTGCGTTAATTATCACCTCGTAAACTCCCACTTTCTATTTTAGATATTTTGGCGTCCCTTACCATGACTTGGATATTTGGAGCACAACACTAGACTTTTCCTTCCAACAAATTTCATATGTAAGACCTAGACGAGCCCACCTTCCTGTAGACATATCATGTCCCACCAAAACCCATCTCCTTGTACTCTAATTCTTGATATGACCTTATGGTCAAAATGGCCAAACTATAATCTTTACCATGATAACGATATATTTTTCGACCACAGATAGGGATTCAACCTCGACTCAATTCTTTCGACCGATATATGATTTTGTTCTACTTAATTCCTTAAATGCTTAAATTTGTGCTTTATCTTGATTGCTTGACTCATTGTCCCATCACACTACTAGTTTAACTCTTGTAAGTTGGGTAGAATACCTCACCACCTAACAAACCTTTTTCTTGTGAACCACATTGGTAAGTTCACTTAGACTATAAATTCATAGGACCCTACCTTATCTAGGCTACCAAGCCATAAATGAAGAAACACTAGGACAACTGTATAGGCCCAAACTTTGGGCGAGCCTTGATTTTAAAAGATCTTGGACTATTTAAAATTCCTTCATCAGTACCTTCCTTGCTCATATTTTGACTATCTCATGCTGCTAATGTAGCTTCAGTTTTACAAGCTTATTCTTTTCGAGCATGATCCTGACATATTTTATTGGGTGCAACCACTAACATATTGTCTAATCAGAACCGGTGCATGATGGTCTGATCAACCTATTGCACTTTGGTTTGCTTATCACATACTATTTTACGTGGATAGATACATAGTAAACTTACCTTAGAGCCTCATCCGCGACCGCTTTGACAATTCTCTTTTGAATTATTTTTGCCGCCTATGAACCCCGCAATTCGTACTCAATATATAACACCGTCTTTGAAACCTTTGTTGTTCTTGTCTTTCACTTATTTTGGAAAGACAAGGCACTGTACTTGCTAGATAGACTCAAGGTATCATCTTTGGTTGCCCAATCGGTTAATTATACACAAATATAGATAGCCACCGACCGACTCATGTGGCTGTATCCTCGCCTTTAACTACTCCTCGTTCCTTAACCCTAAAATTATTATCATGTCCTTCCAATTGTTCTTGAGCACTCGAGAATGATTCTAATCATTCACTTAAATCAAACTCTCAATCAAGGCGATTAGTCTCCAGTTTCTCTCTAGGAAACACAACTTTCAAATGTCTAAATTATTCTCCTTGATCTACTCAATTCCTTATTATTCTCCAAATTGGATTATCAAAATTTTGTTACCATCACTAGCAACTCTTATTCAATTCCATAACCATGATATATTTTTGTATATATCGACTCCCCAAATTTTTTAATAAATGGTTATGTTGAACGCCGTTTTATCGCCTCCTCCAAAAATTTAATTGCATTTTGGTATTGACGGACTCTTCTTATCCCTCAACCCTATCTACCCTATTAATCCTAAATTTTGAGGACGAAATTATTGTAAGTTGGGTAGGATGTAAAACCCCTATTTTATTATTATTATTTTTATTATTTTATTAGACTTAAAAATGAATTATACAATTGATGGTTTTATTTATTTTTTTTGTATGACCCGGTTTGGCCAATTCAGCCCGAACTTGGCCCGAACCAAATTTTAGCCCATGTAAGCAAGTAATGTGACCAAATGTGGCCATGTAGACATATTTTATATATGTACAAATATTTTCTAAATTATTTTAGAACTTTATGTACGATTTCTTTTTATTATTTAATTATATGTACAACTATTGGTATTTTTATTAAATAATATATTTACAAGATTGTAGATTTTTAGACCCGGATAAGGGTGTGCGGCATTGGTTCACCCACTGGAACGATATATTAATTTATTTTTATTAAATTTATTTTGTGGAGATTTATTAAATATGTTTATTCTATTAAGATATTATTATTATTTGAGTTGATTTATTGTGAGTTGAATTTACATATATGTAGATATGTTTAAATATATTAAAGATTTGGATAGATAATATTTAAATTGTTATTTGGATTTTTAATAGATTTTAGAGTATATATATATATATAAATATATATAGAAGGATAAGAGAAGAAAAGAATTGGAAAAAAAAAATACCTAAGTGGTCGGCCCCCACCATGTGGGAGCTGACCACAAGCAAATAATGAATAGCAGCAGCTGCTGCAACAAAAAGTGCGCACCCCACCTTAAACTAATAGCAGCAGTAGCTACGTACATGAAAGGGGCCGACCCCTTAAAACAACTTAGAACTTATTTTTTGCCGAAACCCCCTTTTCATCTCCATATATATACATATTTGATTCCAAAGAAAAACCCCGACCAAACCCTAAAATTTTCTCTCCTCCTTCCTTCCTCTCCCTCTCCCTCTCCTCCGCGTGTCCGAGCACAGCAGCAGCCCCGCCCCGAGACGACGACAACAACGGCAACAACAACGACAACCGAAATTAAAAGCAAGGTACCGATTTCTTCGTGTGATTTCTCTCTCCGTTTCGATCCGTTTTAGATCCGTAAATTTGTGTAGAAAACCCACATGACCCTCTTCGAGATCCCCCAGGTGGATTTCGACATGGCCATCCAACTTGCTCGAAAAATCGAGACGAAGTTGGAGAAAAACCACTTTTCTGAAATATTAAAAACTGTCGTAAAACACCAACTTGTCGGCCACTTTTCTTGCTGTCCATTAAGCTTTCATAAAAACTAATTAAAGACAGTCAAAGACAACATAACCGAGATTGTAACGCACCTTCTGGATTCACTTTTCATCTAGTATGTAGAAAGTTATACGTTGTTAAAGTTTCCCGAAAAATTGTAAATTCTGTTTTCAAAAAGTAGAAAAATACCCCGATACGGCGCCCGTCCCGACAAACCGGGCGACGTGGTCGCGCACTATACGCATCGAAAGTCACGTATGGATGTTGTCGACGTGTGGGTACTGACGGAACCCGATTTCGTTGCATGTGCGCGATGAAATCAATGCGTATCCGTCGAGATACCCCGTATCGACCCTTTGCAAATTAAGTCACAATTTTGTGCACACTCATCAATTCACGACGAAACTTGCGCCATTGGACTCAAAATATTTTTTTGGTCCTGTGAGCCAAGTTTGGTCCAATTATGAGACTGTTGAAAGGGACGCTATTTTGGCGGGCCCACAATCCCACTCAACGGGTGATTTTGTGCACAGCCCACCGGAATCCAAAATTGGACATACCGTTGGGTTCCTCTCATCAAAACAAATCTATAGATATGTAGTTTGACGACTTTAGAGACCGTAAATATTGGCATATTTTGGTGCAAAGCGGGTCCAACGGCGGACATCGTTTTCACCCAAAATTACGAATTTGCCCCTGTTCCAAATTTGACTTTTGGACAGGCATTTCCTAGGTATATCTTATATTCCAAACTCGTTCGTGATGTTTGTTGCAGCATCCGGAGTCATCTGCGAGATTTGGCTTTTCTTGCTTTGTTATTTTGCCGGTTCGAGCTACTGGATTATTCTCTTTTGCACATGACCTCAGGCAAGATACCTTGCCATTGTACTGATTATATTCAGTCTGCATTAATTTAATATCACTGTTCATTATTTCCAGTTATTATAGTTTTTTACTTCATGCTCAGTGATTATTAGTTTACTTTGTTACTATCCTTTGGTTGCACATGAACCTAGAGTTAAGGGACTACCGTCTGTTGTGTATCGCATATACCTTGACACGTTGTACCCCGAGGATGTGTGAGATGAGTAGCATGTAGAGGTTCTTGCGTGTGGGTTGATCCCCCATGCGCATGCGTTAGGGCTAACTACTAATAGAGGCGTGTTAGGAGACTTAGCATTTAGTAGAAGTACATGGTCGTGGATGCGACTTGACAGGTACATTGGGTGGAGAGAACAATACTTGACGTATGGGCTTCTTTGCACTTCCCTGTTTACCTGTGCGCTCCGCCGGAGACGCAGGCTCCAGGTGCCCTCTGACGTTTTCCAGAGCGTTATGGACGTAGCCCCTTGCACATGATGCCCTCTGACGATCTTCGGACGTTACGGACGTAGGCCCCTGGTGCCCTATATGGGGACTATGTCGATCCCATTTATAGCCAGGGCTCATGCGTCGAAGGTTGTTTCTCAACCGCATGATCACTTTAGTATGGTTAGATTACCTTATTGTAGTCTTGTCACTTACTTTTGTTTGTGGCATATTTTATATTCAGTTTATATGGCATGTTTATTGTATCTTGTTACGTCCTCTAAGGACCTGGTTATCTCTCCAGGTGTGTGCTTCTGTGATTTTGCAGGTGTTCTAGCCAAGGCCGTGATCTTCTCCATCCTTCCAAAGATGATTGCCCTTGGCTAATCTTGTTATTTCATCTATTCCTTCTTGTACCTTTTATTTGGGATAGTTGGTAGTGGACTTTGTCTACGCCCAACGTATTGTACAAAGACTTATTATAGTTGATTATATGATATCTTTTATTCTTCATTTGTGGATGAGATTAGAATACTCTTGGTTTACTGCATTTTACAGCTTATGTATTCATACGAGGTTTCCATATATTGGAGTATATTTCGTATGTATGCAGCTGGCATAGATACGTACCTAGTCCTAAGTATTTTGGGACTGGGGCGTTACATTACCCGATGGCTTTCCTGGAGCATTGAATACCTTCAGTATTGTATCATTACATTCATGATCTCCGTCGTCGTTTCTGGAAGCTCTCGTTCTATTAGTTGCAACATAAGGCTTGAAATACATCGAACAAAAGTTTGTAATCTCCTCGAGAACATAGGCTTCACAAATAGAACCCTCGACCCGTGCCTTATTTTTCACCTTTTTTTTAGGTGATTCAAATCTCGCTCGAACGGGTACATCCATCGATATTCGACGGGTCCACCAATACGTGCCTCATAGGATAGATGAATCGTCAAATGCTCCATAAAGTCGAAGAATCCAGGACGAAACACCTCTCTAGCTTGCACAGTGTTACCGCAATGTCCTTCTCTTGCTTTTCTAGACGATCAACGAGCAATTTCGTAGAACAAAGATCCCTGAAGAATATGCTAAGCTCCGTAATGGATCTTAAACTGTCTGCGGTAAGAATTCCCGAAATGCAATCGGAATTAACCTCTCCATGAATACTTGACAGTCGTGGCTCTTCATACCCGTCAATTTATTTTCCTTCGGATCGATACATCTTCTCAGATTTGACACATATCCATCTGGAAATTTTAGGCCCTGGATCCACCGACAAAGTCTCACTTTATCCTCCTTGTCCAGCGGAAAATTGACTTCGGCATGAACTATTTTCCATTCTGCTCTATCAAATACAATGCAGGGCGTTTGCATATTTCTTCTAAGTCCAACCTGGCCTTGGGATTGTCTTTCGTGTTTTCCTTTACGTCCATCACAGTATTAATTATGTTATCAAACACATTCTTCTCAATATGCATGACATCAAGATTATGTCTGATCAGATTGGTACTCCAGTATGGCAGATCCCAGAATATGCTCCTCTTTGTCCAGTTATGATCTCTACCAAATCCACCGCACTTGTACCCAGTTGTAGGATCTTCGATAGCACTTGGAAAATCTTTAACCTCTTTCCATATCGTGGCTCCGCACCACCTTAGCGGTGGATCACCCTTCTCTACAACGCCGGCACGGAATGCATT
This sequence comes from Iris pallida, assembly GCA_029216955.1. Taxonomy (NCBI): domain Eukaryota; kingdom Viridiplantae; phylum Streptophyta; class Magnoliopsida; order Asparagales; family Iridaceae; genus Iris; species Iris pallida. The sequence goes on along the minus strand of JANAVB010040619.1, from coordinate 5,147,999 downwards.
CCTGTTCCTTCTGAACGGATGATCTTTTGGCAGAAATTGCCGACGACAATCAAAGAAGAACGATTTTCCTCCGTGTTTCAAGCCGAAAGCCTTACTACGGTCCATGCAATACGGACATGAGAGATGGCTATGAGTGCTCTATCCAGATAATATTCCATAGGCCAGAAAGTGTAGATGGTCCACATAAGGGTTGCCTTCATCTGAAAATTCTGCTTCCTGGAAACATCGTATGTGTTAGCGCCTACTTCCCATAACTGATTCAACTCATCTATCAAAGGCTGTAAGTACACATCAATGTTCCTCATATGTTCCTCATGGGATTGTTCGGACCAGGAATTATAACGGTTAGAAACATGTACTGAGCCTTCATGCACATCCAAGGCGGTAGGTTATACGGAGTGACAATCACAGGCCAGCACGAATACTAGGATCCCGAAAGACCAAATAGAGTAAAACCGTCAGAAGATAGCCCCAACCTGACATTACGCGGATCTGAAGCAAAATCAGGATACACTCGATCAAAGTGCTTCCATGCTTCTCCATCGGATGGGTGATCCAACATTCTTTCAAGTAGTACATTGAATTGGTCGGTCTTCTTGCACCGGTAGACCTTCCGGTACTAGTTGTCTTATAGCGATCAGCACCATAAAATTGCACACATCTGCGTCTTTGTCGTCTTTGTAGTACAACATGCACCATTGCGACAAGAATCGATTTTTCGTATCCCATCCAGAGCGATCTCACCATCCTCTTAGACCGATAGAAGTCTTTAGGTAACTTAGCACCCGCCAGCAAGATCTCTATAATCAACTCCAACACTCGGTTGTAGCATTCTTGCGACATGTTAAAATCTGACTTAGTGCTCAACAGCCTTGTAACCACCTCCAACGGTGAATGATCCTCACAACCAGGATACAATGGAGTCCTTGTATTCTCCAGCAACTCCATGAACTTTGCAGCATAGACATTCGGTGCCTCCTCAGCTGCATCATGAACGAAACTAGGCCCCGCAGCGTCGAAAACCATGCTCACGCATCCGTAGTCGTATGCATGATTATCCGAAACAAAATTAGGTCCCGCATGCATATACGGCTCAACATAAGGCGCTACTGATGCTAAAGACAAAAGTTCTCCGTGTGCGGTCCGCTGATAGTAATTAGGTGTGAAACCCCTCGAGTACAAATGATACGTCACTTCCACTTCTGGATAATATTTCACGTTATATATTTCACACACAGACACTTAATTTTGGTGCCGTCCATGTACTGAGGGAACGCCTTAGCAAACTAGAAACTGCTCTATTCTCGCTATGTATTCATCCGCACACCACACATATCATCAGGACGATGATTGTACATCCATGAACGATTCCGTAAGTAGTAATTCATATCCATTTGGAAATAATTCTGAAAAGATGGACACACATGTTTAGTGCAGTAAGTAGTCAAACTAGGTGAAGTTGAGTTGACTTAGTCAATATCTTGGACAAACTAGTCAAACTGGGTGAAGTTGACTAAGTCTAGGCTTGATGCATGTCGGATACGAAATTGCACGTGCACAGGATTTGGACTATGCGTGCACAATCGTAAATTCGACTCTGATACGCCTTGGTATCTTAGACACACGACTTGTGGACCCAATTCAATTCAAGGTGATAGACACGAAGCCCTACACCTACTCTCCACGTGGACACGAGTACGTGGCCAATGGCATACTGTGTCGTGTCCAATTCGACCTGACCCCATTGCACGATACTGGTTTTCAGAGTAAATTTTATCATGATTTGCAAAATTAATTTGACTCTATACAGCTGGTGAGGTCTACCAGGAAGATGGCTCGAGGCTTCGCTATGTTGGACGTTATTCGTGTTAGGAAAACATTACATTGTCTGCGGTCTCTGCTTGTCAGGCGTGACCGTGTACTAGTGCCTCAACCCCATTAGCCCTCATATTTACGTGGAGCCCACCTCCGGTAAAAACCAATAAAAGAGTGCCACGTGGACCGTGGGCCAAAACTGCTGGCCAATAATACGGTCCACGTAGCGTCGTTGTTCGTGTTAATACTTACGATCGATCGATCGATCTTTATTACTACTTGATATAATTGAAACCTTGTTATTTTAGATTATCCTGGTTCATGTTTGAACTTGTTATTTTTGCTAGCTACTATTTGATCTATATATAGTGTTATGGAATGAATGAATGCAGTTTGTGTTGTTTTGGAATGCTTCTTGTTCTTGCAATATTGTTGAACCAGTTTCTAGCCTACCTTCTTTAACAACACTCCTCTTGGTTGCCTTACACTTTCCCAGGTTAATTATGTTAATAGAATTGCTTCTATTTTTTTCCTGGAATCTCTCCTGTCAGTTGGGCTTTGAGAAGTGAGCTGCCATATGTCACTGAAACTGGAAACCGAATGGAGATAAAGGAGGATGATATATGTAAGAATTTCATGACAGTAGAAGTAACATGTTGTTTCCTTCATCATTGATTCCCAATTTCTGAAGATCAAGAAAATAAGTTTAAGATTTTACTGAACAAGTTTTAACCTAGGAAATCTACCAGAAAATGACCAAAAGTATTATAAAGATCCAACCAACATAGCCAACTTTCGCATAATACACTAACACAAAAGGGGTATGTGTGTGTGTGACACACGTGTCTACTCGTGTCCAAACGAGATCAAAATCGTGTTAAAATGGTGTCTAGATAGCTAGGGCTAGGGTTAGGGTTTACCTGAGGGCGGCTAGGTCGGAGGAGTTGGGAGGCGGCGAGGAGGGGGGCTTCATCGTCGGAGGGAGGCGGCGAGGGGAGGGGGGCTTAGTCGGAGGAGAGCTTCGTCTGATTTAGGCGTCTGTCGGAGGAGAGCTTCGTCTGATTTTTAGGAAATTTTTGGGAGAGAGAGAAGGGGAAATGAAATTTCGAACGGGATATAATAAATTACCGACGTCTGATTTAGGCATAGCTGAACGTCGCTAAGGAGCGACAAAACTTAAGCCACGTCGCTGAACGTCGCTATTCAGCGACATAATTTACCTCTTGTCGCTGAACGTCGCTCTTCAGCAACATTTTGCGATGT
>JANAVB010040619.1:5039173-5144908 GCA_029216955.1 Iris pallida | reverse complement strand
CTGTCAAAAGGGGTCGCTATATTCAATAGTTAGCGACGTTATTTTATTCCGTCGCTAACTTACGTCGCTAATAGAGCACATTTTAGTAGTAGGATATAACATGAATAGTTTGGCCGATGATGTAATGTCTTGTCTTTTGAACAACAAACATTAAGGCTAAACATTCCTTCTCCACCGGACTATAACGATGTTCAGCTCCAATCACCGTTCGACTAAGGTAGTAGATGGCTTGTTCATGACCTTTTTTGTTCTTCTGTGCCAGCAACGCTCCCAATGAATGGTCCATCGCCCGAACATACATTAAGAAGGGTATTCCTGAGATCGGTGGCATAAGGACTGGTGGATTAATCAAATACCGCTTTATGTCATCAAATGCTCGCTGACATTCTTCTATCCAAATGAAAGATACGCCTTTCTTTATTAACTGAGTAAATGGTCTGCAACATCCAGATAAATTTGAAATGAATCGCCTGATGTACGCAAGTCGACCTTGGAATCCTCGTAGCTCTTTTAGGTTGCGTGGATGGCGCATCTCTTGAATAGCTTTGATCTTCTCGGGATCAACGTATATACCTTTAGAGGTAATAACAAATCCGAGAAATTTGCCACTAGAGACACCCAAGAAAGACTTCGTAGGGTTCATTTTGAGTCGATGCTGGCACCTTAGATTAAAGATAGTTCTTAATTCTTGGATGTGATCTTCCTTTAGATGACTTTTAACAGCAATATCGTCAATATAGTATTCGACGATCTTTCACAAATGGTCTCGAAAGATAGTACTCATAGCCCGCTGGTAAGTTGCACCTGCGTTCTTAAGACCGAAAGGCATGACTGTATAACAGTATACTCCGCGAGGAGTACGAAATAAAGTATATTTTTCATCTTCAGGATTCATCCGGATTTGATTATATCCAAAAATTCATCCATAAAAGAAATTCATTCGAATCCACAAGTATTGTCGATCATGACATTAGTAATTGGGAGAGGGAATTCATCTTTAGGACAAGCATCATTAAGATCTCGAAAATCTATGCACATTCGAACTTTTCCAGTCTTCTTCAAAACTGGTACGACGTTGGTGTTTGCCATAAAATATAAAAGAACAGAACAATTATCGGAGGACTGGACTTTTACTTCACAATACAAACTCGCTTGTACAAAGAAAGCCTAAGGACGAAAACCTAGTTACAGCAATCTAAGTACAATTGTTTATTTTAGATTATGGAGGGTGACGATAGAGGCTCGGAAAAGCGACGGCAGCTCTGCCTTACTCCTTGGACGATCGGATGCAGCCTTGGCTCCGGGGATGTAACACCCAATTTTTCCAGATGAGGGTAATTTTAAAATTTTGTATTTTAATTTATTTAATTATGGTATTTAAAATTTTATATGATTTTTATTGATTTTAATTATTTTAAAAACTATTTTAAAACATGACTTATGAATTGGTGCCTTGCTAGTATTTTGTTTATCATTTCTAGATTGAGGGGTATTTTAGTCATTTTTGTAATTTTGGGAATTATTTGGAATTATTATGTATTATTTAGAATCATTAGAATTTATATGATATTTAGAGATTTTTAGTATAATTGATTTTGGTGTTTTAGTTGACTTTGACTTATGTTGACTTTTGAGACTAACCTAGTGGCTAACCTAGGTCATGACTATGTGATTAGGATATGGAACCCTAAGTTGACTTAAGTTAGTGATAAATAAACCATAGAATTAATTTGGTGGAAATAGGATTTAAATTGTTTAAGGAATAGCTTGTGATTTCACAAGTCATGACTTGTGACTTAAGGCTTAGTAGCCCATAGGCCCACACCATGAACCAACCCTAACCCTAATCAGCCCATGGTAGCCACCTAGGGCTATTTCCTCCTATAAAGAATCTCTTCATTTAGGGTTCTTGCCTCTTTATTGAGTTTCAACATTTTGAAGAAGGAAAGGTATAGGAATCTTCCTCAAGCCCTAGTTTCTTTATTTTAATTCCTTTTTCCCTCTAATCTTTTGCATTAGGTTCTAATTAGTCCCTTCTTGCTGTCCATGGAGAGAAATCTCAGGTTTGAACCAATTTGGAGCACTTGGCCCTCAAGAAGAACACCCTCCATTTGAAGCTTTTTCATGCAAATTGCACATATAGGTAACTTCCTATTCCTTCCATAGATTTTTGATTTCTTTGCATGGATAGGAAGCCCTAGGTGTTCTCTCTCTGTTGGTATAGGCATTGTTAGGTTTCGAGTCCAATACGTGTCCGTATCGGACACGTATCAGGCCATGTTGTAGGTGTTTGAGGAAATGCCCCAAAGGGCATTTCCATTGATTTTTTGAAATGTATTCGATTGGAAAAATAGGTTTTATGGTTGCTTATGGTTTTTTTTGTGTCTTGATGTGATTTTCGTACTGTGTCGTGTCCACACGGGAGACACGAACTTGCTGTTCTGAACAGCGTGCAGTGTCCTGCATCTCGGGGGCTATAACTCCCTGTACACGACACATCTGGACACAAAATTTTGTGTGTACGTTCCTTAGATGACTGACACGAGCCCCATAAAATTTTGTAGGATTTTATTGATTGATTAAGGAGATATCTGGCCCGTACTGGTCGTACGAGTGCACTGAACCGCACAGAAATTGTCACGGACACGCAGTTGGACACGGTCGGACACGTGTCGTGGACACCTCTCAGGGTGTCATGTGTGCAGCCTGACACGTGGGCTACACGTGGGCATGACCACGAGACCCCACGTGTCGTGTGTCGTGTTCTACAGACACGTGAACGTGTGCACGATACTGTGCAACTCTGGGTGCACCCCATGTGTTTGCATCGTGTTAGACACGCTTGTGTCGTGTTTCCTGGACACGTGAGGACACACAAGACACATGTACACATGCTTTGTTAATTACCCACTCTTGGTTTAGTATATTAATGTGTTTTATTCATTCGAATTTGAATTTCCTCTTGAAACTGATACGCGGTGTTCAGTTTGTGTTCTCAGAGTTCATTTATTTTTTAACCCATTTAAATTAATTTTTTTTAGTATCATTGTTAATCCTACATGTATATTAGTTCCTGATTAGATTAGTTTTACATGTTAAATTAGTTTTGATGGGATATTTGGTTCGAAATGGGGATGTAAGCCAATCGGCTGATACATGCCTGACACTATTTCTTTTTTCCAGTATTCCTAAACAATTACATTCCTGTTTAGTAATGTTTTCCAACTGTAATTTACTCCTACATGATTGTTAGTTTATGACTAATGCAAATTACTTTCGAAATTGACTTGTGGGTTTGTAAATGGATTTTTGGATTTGGTGGTGGTCCTCAAATGACAGTGGATACATTAGTTTTTGCCTGAGAATTGATTTCATTTCCTTTGAAAATTGATTTGATTTCCTAAACGAAACTGCCAATGTTTAAATACCATATTAACTCACATACATGTTTACAGATTTCTGAATAATGATCTAAGTTTGGAGTTTGAGATTTTGGGTTCAAATTCTGGTTTGTAATATTTGGACTGAAATAGCTGATACATGGATTTAGTTTCAGTCTTCATGTGACTATCCTGTTTTATTGAATTCCAATTGTTTGATTCAATCTATATTCGAATTAGACTTTGAGCTGGGCTAGAATTTGCATGAATGAGAGTTGTTCCTTTCTATTTTAACTGAATTAAATTGATTCAAATTCTATTTCCTGAGATGTTCTTCCCATTTTTACCTAGTGGAATGTTTCATTCATTCCTAACAATGTATGCTCACTATTCTAGTTAACTGTCAATTATCTCTGAATTTCATAATGATTAGTTAACTCAATGAATCTCTGTTTTCTATTAACAATGTACACGGTTGCAATAGGTTGATTCCCAGGTTATACACACAGGTTATTGTCATTCCATGTTTTCCTATTGCCCACATGCACACAGGATATAGTTAGCTAACAACACTGTTTTCCTGTTGTCTATTTTTTCTGTACATACACAGGTTATACCATGCCACTGATTTCCTCTAGTGACTCACTGTTTTCCAGTTTATGCCATGTATTCACTATTTTTTTCCTAATGCTACACTGTTTTTGCATTGCACCTGAACACATATATTTCCTAATATGCCCTGTTTTTCCATTTTCCCTCACACACTCAATTATATCAATGTATCACTACATTACCCACTGTTTCCTGTTTTCAGGAACCTCACTGTACACAGGTTCTAGCCTCCACTGTTTCAGGATATCTTGACACCCACAACATGCCATACACCTTTGTATCACACCCACATGTGCACAAACACCCTCACATGTACTCTCATCCACACACACTCATTCCTGCCACCTGAATACACATTTGTTTCACACACATATGTCACATGGCTGTGATTTCCCCTAATGAATACACTATTTTCATTTCCTGAAAACTCTAACACTTATCCACATACAATGCATACATAGTTCCTGGCACACACTCTAATCCTGAGAACACATTTGCCTACTCCCATGCACTCTAATATCCTGTTAACCCCATACACACACAAGTTTGTGCATAAAAACACACTAGCCTACACTCATTTCCCTTACACACGTACACCCACTCACATAGCCTTGAGATGTCACCCCCTCTCTATGTACATACAATACATGTAGCTAAAGTATGTATGCATGTCTATATGTGTATATCTAAATGTCTAAACTAATGTGAATGTGTAAAATGATAGAGTAAAGTGAAAGGGTAAGTTGAAATCAATATAGTATTTTCTATGTAATATGAGTGTAATATATATGGCCTAATATTGTTAGCCTAATATAGAGTGCGTAATTGAATGCATGTATATAATGCAACCCATAACCCTTAAATTGAAATGCTAGTTAAATTCAGATTTCATATGTAAACCACCATGCCATGTAACCCTCCTCTGATGATTTCCATAATAAAAATAGACGTAACCTTGTTAACTTGTGCCATGTTCTAGTGTAATCTATAACTAGTGTTTGATTTTCTCCTTTGTTGTGCACCTCCATGTTCACACAAACACATAGCAATACATGCAACCCTTTCTCTCTCATTATACAATGTTGATTATAGCTCAATGTGAATGTACTCTTGATGTGTGGCTTGATGTGTTTGGCTTGTATAGCCTTGTGATTGGTGTGTGATTGCTAGACTAGGCTTGGTTAGGCCTAGTGAGACTTATTAGACTTGTTTGGCTTAGGCTTGACCTAGTTTGACCAGTCTAGTTGACTAGAGTTGACCGAGAGTTGACTTTGGTCTAGTTTGACCTAGACAGCATGCAGATGCATAGTAGATTATATTTATCATCCCCTGTATACATCCTGACTTGTGTTGCTCTAACTAGGAGTCAGGTACCTCATCTCGGACAGTACAATTTACTTCAGACATTCAGATACTAGGCGAGTACATTCTCTGACCGTTTCATACTTGTCTGGATTTACATTCTTGCTCTAGATTACTGTACTTGATGCTGACACGTTGTTATCACGGATTGCTACTATACGGATCTTCTTTTGGGATGTTATCCCCTTGTATTCAATAAATATATATTGTGATGTGCGTTTCACTTACATATTGTATTTATTGAATACCCATATCCTTGTATACTCATTGTGCATATTGTACTCTCATTATCACCTGAGCTCTAGTGATAGACCATTGTACACTATTGTATAACATTGTACAACTATTGTATAATATTGTACATCTATTGTATAATATTGTACACCCATTGTATAATATTGTACACTATTGTACAAGATAACGTAACTGGAGTAGATCCTTGTGTATTGATTGGGAAGGGGGAGTAAAATTGGTTATGTACTCAAATCCTATTGTACAAGATTGTATAACTATTGTATATGTCTATTGTACACCCACGTACAATGGAGTTACCATTGCATTTTCCTAGACCGTTTACATAACCATATTGTACTCTAAATCACAGTTAGCTTACAGTTCTTACTTATCATATATAGATATTTCCTGTTATCAAATCTCTACTGTTTTTCATATATATTCTTCTTTCAGCATTTCATGTACCTTACTCTATTGCATGCTTTATATATCCTAACTTGATATAAACTGTGTGAGATGTTTTGTGCTCGCTCCCGTCCTGACAGGACCTGTTAAAAATTTTACAGAGGATGATGAGGAACCCTGCACCCTTACTTGGAGCTTGCCTAGTTGACACTCGCGACCTGGACCCCTGGGAAGGTTCAGGTAGCTGCTCAGGATGATACCTTGTATAGTGTAGATAGCTTAGACTGTTCTTTCTTTTCATGTTTAGCTGTTGTCTTTATTTTTCAGAGTTATATATTTTAGAGATGATGAGACTTTGTTATTTCATTCTGCTGTACCTCAGTTGAGGATTTCTTATCTATTTCCATCGTGCTACATTCTACCTTAGATTGTGATTGAGTTGTACCTCTGTATTGGCCTCCTTTTGGAGAGTATATTTCATGTTATGTAGTTATAGTTCATGACCTAGAACAGCGTTCTACCGTCGACACTGTGGCATAGGCTGTGCGCTGTTACGTACTCGTACCCTCACGGTGGGTGCGGGTCGTGACACGTTTTTAGTGGTGGCCCATGCATGTCGAGTTTATGTAGTGGTATTCGAACTAGAGTATCACTACAGCCTGCAGTAGGATTAGGATATTTTTGAGGTACTCAATCACATTAGGAAAAACTCTTAATCAGATTCCTTTTGTCCAAATTACTGCTTATTGACTTCTTTTGAATATAAACTGTCCTTATTTGATTTTCGCTTCATTCTCAGAAATTGCTTCTTGTTTTGATCTGTCTTCATGATGGTTATGAAGACACGATCTCATCATTTCAGATCGGGGGATACTATCGAGAGGCTGGCCACCTCTCATCCTGTTCATCAGGGCCTCGAGACCGCAGTTTCTGTTGTGCTAACTCAGGTTGGCGTTTCTGCTACATTGGAGGTGCACCTCTATCTGTACAGAGATTTTCTCACGTCATTTCTGATTTCTCTCAGTAGCGGTGATTCATGCAGCATCAGCAGCGGAAAACTAGCAGGGCGAGCTATCGTCAGGACAGTCAAGGATGCACAGACCATTGGAGATCTTGCTGCAAGTTCTGTTCTACTTAATTCCATTCCCGAAATTGTCTTTTATAACTACCTTGAAATCCGGTTCCAACTGTTCCTTGCTGATTGATTAATTTTGTCATGTTGTTCTTTTGTTATGTTTGTTTTTCTTCTGAGAAAATCATATGGGCTAGGTCACCTAAATCATGGGATCTAGAATCTTCGATAGTCGTGATAGTTGGCATAGTGAGGACACGTAGTCAGACTTTGGATGTATTTTTCGGGTATGAGAATTTACGGTTTTCTCCGTCGTATGCGGCAATACGAAAATTTTAAATACCATGAACCTAGATGTACGTACCTTAGTCAAGGACTATGTGATTATCGTAGCCCTGCTCACTAGCACGACGAAGATTCTGAGTATCATGATTTTGGACAGACGTATATGATTATCTGACGGTATGTTTGAGATTTTGATTGTGGGGTGTTTGACCTAGAAGGACTACTACCATCTTAATTTCGAGAACAAAATTTTTATAAGGTGGGTAGGATTGTAACACCCAATTTTTTCAGATGAGGGTAATTTTGAAATTTTGTATTTTAATTTATTTAATTATGGTATTTAAAATTTTATATGATTTTTATTGATCTTAATCATTTTAAAAACTATTTTAAAACATGACTTATGAATTGGTGCCTTGCTAGTGTTTTGTTTATCATTTCTAGATTGAGGGGTATTTTAGTCATTTTTGTAATTTTGGGAATTATTTGGAATTATTATGTATTATTTAGAATCATTAGAATTTATATGATATTTAGAGATTTTTAGTATAATTGATTTTGGTGTTTTAGTTGACTTTGACTTATGTTGACTTTTGAGACTAACCTAGTGGCTAACCTAGGTCATGACTATGTGATTAGGATATGGAACCCTAAGTTGACTTAAGTTAGTGATAAATAAACCATAGAATTAATTTGGTGGAAATAGGATTTAAATTGTTTAAGGAATGGCTTGTGATTTCACAAGTCATGACTTGTGACTTAAGGCTTAATAGCCCATAGGCCCACACCATGAACCAACCCTAACCCTAATCAGCCCATGGCAGCCACCTAGGGCTATTTCCCCCTATAAAGAATCTCTTCATTTAGGGTTCTTGCCTCTTTATTGAGTTTCAACATTTTGAAGAAAGAAAGGTATAGGAATCTTCCTCAAGCCCTAGTTTCTTTATTTTAATTCCTTTTTCCCTCTAATCTTTTGCATTAGGTTCTAATTAGTCCCTTCTTGCTGTCCATGGAGAGAAATATTAGGTTTGAACCAATTTGGAGCACTTGGCCCTCAAGAAGAACACCCCCCATTTGAAGCTTTTTTATACAAATTACACATATAGGTAACTTCCTATTCCTTCCATAGATTTTCGATTTCTTTACATGGATAGGAATCCCTAGGTGTCCTCTCTCTGTTGGTATAGGCATTGTTAGGTTTCGAGTCCAATACGTGTCCGTATCGGACACGTATCAGGCCATGTTGTAGGTGTTTGAGGAAATGCCCCAAAGGGCATTTCCATTGATTTTTTGAAATGTATTCGATTGGAAAAATAGGTTTTATGGTTGCTTATGGTTTTCTTGTGTCTTGATGTGATTTTCGTACTGTGTCGTGTCCACACGGGGGACACGAACTTGCTGTTCTGAACAGCGTGCAGTGTCCTGCATCTCGGGAGCTATAACTCCCTGTATACGACACATCTGGACACGAAATTTTGTGTATACATTCCTTAGATGACTGACACGAGCCCCTTAAAATTTCGTAGGATTTTATTGATTGATTAAGGAGATATCTGGCCCGCACTGGTCGCACGAGTGCACTGAACCGCACAGAAATTGTCACTGACACGCGGTTGGACACGGTCGGACACGTGTCGTGGACACCTCTCAGGGTGTCGTGTGTGCAGCCTGACACGTGGGCTACACGTGGGCATGACCACGAGACCCCACGTGTTGTGTTCTACGGACACGTGCACGTGTGCATAACACTGTGCAACTCTGGGTGCACCCCATGTGTTTGCATCGTGTTAGACACGCCTGTGTCGTGTTTCCTGGACACGTGAGGACACACAAGACACATGTACACATGCTTTGTTAATTACCCACTCTTGGTTTAGTATATTAATGTGTTTTATTCATTCGAATTTGAATTTCCTCTTGAAACTGATACGCGGTGTTCAGTTTGTGTTCTCGAAGTTCATTTATTTTTTAACCCATTTAAATTGATGTTTTTTTAGTATCATTCTTAATCCTACATGTATATTAGTTCATGATTAGATTAGTTTTACATGTTAGATTAGTTTTGATGGGATATTGGGTTCAAAATGGGGATGTAAGCCAATCGACTGATACATGCCTGAAACTATTTCTTTTTTCCAGTATTCCTAAACAATTACATTCCTGTTTAGTAATGTTTTCCAACTGTAATTTACTCCTACATGATTGTTAGTTTATGACTAATGCAAATTACTTTCGAAATTGACTTGTGGGTTTGTAAATGGATTTTTGGATTTGGTGGTGGTCCTCGAATGACAGTGGATACATTGGTTTTTGCCTGAGAATTGATTTTATTTCTTTGAAAATTGATTTGATTTCCTAAATGAAACTGCCAATGTTTAAATACCACATTAACTCACATACATGTTTACAGATTTCTGAATAATGATCTAAGTTTGGAGTTTGAGATTTTGGGTTCAAATTCTGGTTTGTAATATTTGGACTGAAATATCTGATACATGGATTTAGTTTCAGTCTTCATGTGACTATCCTATTTTATTGAATTCCAATTGTTTGATTCAATCTATATTCGAATAAGACTTTGAGCTGGGCTAGAATTTGCATGAATGAGAGTTGTTCCTTTCTATTTTAACTGAATTAAATTGATTCAAATTCTATTTCCTGAGATGTTCTTCCCATTTTTAGTAGAATGTTTTATTCATTCCTAACAATGTATGCTCACTATTCTAGTTAACTGTCAATTATCTCCGGATTTCATAATGATTAGTTAACTCAATGAATCCCTTTTTTCTATTAACAATGTACACGGTTGCAATAGGTTGATTCCCAGGTTATACACACAGGTTATTGTCATTCCATGTTTTCCTATTGCCCACATGCACACAGGATATAGTTAGCTAACAACACTGTTTTCCTGTTGTCTATTTTTTCTGTACATACACAGGTTATACCATGCCACTGATTTTCTCTAGTGACTCACTATTTTCCAGTTTATGCCATGTATTCACTGTTTTTTTCCTAATGCTACACTGTTTTTGCATTGCACCTAAACACAAACATTTCCTAATATGTCCTGTTTTCCCATTTTCCCTCACACACTCAATTATATCAATGTATCACTATATTACCCACTGTTTTCTGTTTTCAGGAACCTCACTGTACACAGGTTCTAGCCTCCACTATTTTCAGGATATCTTGACACCCACACCATGCCATACACCTTTGTATCACACCCACATATGCACAAACACCCTCACATGTACTCTCATCCACACACACTCATTCCTGCCACCTGAACACACATTTGTTTCACACACATATGTCACATGGCTGTGATTTCCCCCTAATGAATACACTGTTTTCATTTCCTGAAAACTCTAACACTCATCCACATACATTGCATATATAGTTCCTGGCACACACTCTAATCGTGAGAACACATTTGCCTACTCCCATGCACTCTAATTTCCTGTTAACCCCATACACACACAAGTTTGTGCATGAAAACACACTAGCCTACACTCATTTCCCTTACACACATACACCCACTCACATTGCCTTGAGATGTCACCCCTTCTCTATGTACATACAATACATATAGCTAAAGTATGTATGCATGTCTATATGTGTATATCTAAATGTCTAAACTAATGTGAATGTGTAAAATGATAGAGTAAAGTGAAAGGGTAAGTTGAAATCAATATAGTATTTTCTATGTAATGTGAGTGTAATGTATATGGCCTAATATTGTTAGCCTAATATAGAGTGCCTAATTGAATGCATGTATATAATGCAACCCATAACCCTTAAATCGAAATGCTAGTTAAATCCAGATTTCATATGTAAACCACCATGCCATGTAACCCTCCTCTGATAATTTCCATGATGAAAATAGATGTAACCTTGTTAACTTGTGCCATGTTCTAGTGTAATCTATAACTAGTGTTTGATTTTCTCCTTTGTTGTGCACCTCCATGTTCACACACACACATAGCAATACATGCAACCCTTTCTCTCTCATTATACAATGTTGATTATAGCTCAATGTGAATGTACTTTTGATGTGTTTGGCTTGTATAGCCTTGTGATTGGTGTGTGATTGCTAGACTAGGCTTGGTTAGGCCTAGTGAGACTTGTTTGGCTTAGGCTTGACCTAGTTTGACCAGTCTAGTTGACTAGAGTTGACCGAGAGTTGACTTTGGTCTAGTTTGACCTAGACAGCATGCAGATGCATAGTAGATTACATTTATCATCCCTTGTATACATCTTGACTTGTGTTGCTCTAACTAGGAGTCAGGTACCCCATCTCGGACAGTACAATTTACTTCAGACATTCAGATACCAGACGAGTACATTCTCTGACCGTTTTATACTTGTCTGGATTTACATTCTTGCTCTAGATTACTGTACTTGATGCTGACACGTTGTTATCACGGATTGGTACTATACGGATCTTCTTTTGGGATGTTATCCCCTTGTATTCAATAAATACATATTATGATGTGCGTTTCACTTACATATTATATTTATTGAATACCCATATCCTTGTATACTCATTGTGCATATTGTACTCTCATTATCCCCTGAGTTCCAGGGATAGACCATTGTACACTATTGTATAACATTGTACAACTATTGTATAACATTGTACATCTATTGTATAATATTGTACACCCATTGTATAACATTGTACACTATTGTACAAGATAACGTAACTGGAGTATATCCTTGTGTATTGATTGGGGAGGGAGAGTAGAATTGGTTATGTACTCAAATCCTATTGTACAAGATTATATAACTATTGTATATGTCTATTGTACACCCACGTACAATGGAGTTACCATTGCATTTTCCTAGACCGTTTACATAACCATATTGTACTCTAAATCACAGTTAGCTTACAGTTCTTACTTATCATATATAGATATGTCCTGTTATCAAATCTCTACTGTTTTTCATATATATTCTTCTTTCAGCGTTTCATGTACCTTACTCTATTGCATGCTTCATATTTCCTAACTTGATATGAACTGCGTGAGATGTTTTGTTCTCGCTCCCGTCCTGACTGGACCTGTTGAAAATTTTCCAGAGGATGATGAGGAACCCTGCACCCTTACTTGGAGCTTGCCTAGTTGACACTCGCGACCTGGACCCCTGGGGAGGTTCAGGCAGCTGCTCAGGATGATACCTTGTATAGTGTAGATAGCTTAGACTGTTCCTTCTTTTTATGTTTAGCTGTTGTCGTTATTTGTCAGAGTTGTATATTTTAGAGATGATGAGACTTTGTTATTTTATTCTGCTGTACCTCAGTTGAGGATTTCTTATCTATTTCTATCGTACTACATTCTACCTTAGATTGTGATTGAGTTGTACCTCTGTATTGGCCTCCTTCTGGAGAGTATATTTCATGTTATGTAGTTATAGTTCATGACCTAGAACAGCATTCTACCGCCGACACTACGGCCTAGGCTGGGCGCTATTACGTACTCGTACCCTCACGGTGGGTACGGGTCGTGACAGGAGAAGATCTGCTTGGCGTTAATGAAGAAATGCTCTCCTTGTTCTCTCTGTGCCTGCCTTTGTCTCTCCAAGTGCTCTGGTGTTCTTCTCCAAAAAAAGCCCTCTTTGCAAGGGAATGGCACCTTGCTATTTGTAGGAGTGGGATGCAATCATTAGGGTTTGCAATGATTGCCTCCTTGATATGTCGGCGGTTTAAGGACCAATTAATCTGGGCCCTTCATTCTGATTGTAGCAAATCTAGGTAATTAATGTAGATTGCATCAAATCTCTGTGGGCAATAAATGTTGATTGCCATGAATATTCGCGACTTGTAATGGCCTGCCATGTGTCCAATTTGCTCGATTTGACTTGATCTGGGCAATTATGGTGATTGCAACAAATCTGATTTTGTTAAGATTTGTTAGCACCCATAATTCCAGGAAGGTAAGACTGCCACGTGTCTCAATCGTCGTGATAAGCTCTACGTGTCCTCTATTGGGTCATCTTGGCAGAGCCGCATATGAGTGGGCCGCATGAGGATGAACGGCCGCATGAAGATGGGCAGCTGCATGGGGATGAACAGCCGCATGAAGATGGGCAGCCGCATGAGGATAGGCAGCCGCATGTTGACGGGCGGCCGCATAAAGTATGCAGCCGCATGAAGATGGGTGGCCGCATGAAGGGGGCGACCGCATAAAGTGGTTGGTCGCATAAATACAGCAGTCGCATGCCTCGGGACTCGGTGGATTCAGCTAGCTGTGAAAAGATTTTCTCCTCTTCTCTAGACACACGCCTTTATGTCAGTCGTTATTGCGCATTTATGTCAAAGCTGTCATTTGTCAGAGCTGTCAGCCGTCAGGGCATTAAATGCAGCCAAAGATGAAGGAAGAAACTGTTAAAGGCCACGTGGCTCTGGGTCTATCCGAGCCGCATGGACGCGTGAGCCGCATGGACCCCTGAGCCGCATGGGCTCTCTGAGCCCCATGGAGATTTTTGGCCGCATAGACCTTTCTTTATTTTTTTCCATGCTTCTACAAGACTCCCTTCAAAGTTTTCGATTTGTAAAATTGAAACACTTTGAATAAGAAGCATGGCCATGTAAAAACTCTTCGGACCGCATAGGATGTTCTGGCCGCATGGATGTCTCAGCCGCATGGCCATCTGAGCCGCATGGGGTTTTCAGCCGCATGGGCTGCTTGGCCGCATAGGCTCCTTGCCACATCATCATGCCACGTGTGCAAATCTTTGCATTGATTGCCTTTGATTTGAGCCGTCTTTTGGGAGGAGTCCTAAGAGTAGCCTTAAATAGTCGGGTCGCTTTGATAACCGAAGAGTCGGTTACGCTGCGCTTGGATCGATGCGTCGGTCTACGGGCTCCGTCTATAAATAGAAGCGTGTTTGGGACGAAGAGACTTCTTTATCCTCCCTCTGTCTTCGATTCTTCGTGCCCTAGCTTTTCTTGTCTTCGTCTTCATTCTCTGATCATCAGCAATGGCTACCAAGTCCTCCAAGGTTGCGGTGAAGGCTGCGGAGAAGGGTAAGGGCGTGGCCTCGACGTCGGCTGCGGCACCCAAAGCTCATTCCGACGTTCATCCTGCCGTTAAGGGTAAGGATTTTGAAACCCTAACAAAGTCGGCTCTGTTGCATGCTTTATGCACAGGCCTTTTTAATGCATCTTTTACCGAACTGTTCAAGCTGTATGGGCTGCATGTACGTCCCACGTTCGAGCCGCATGGGGGTATATCCCATGTCTGAACCGCATGGGAGTTGTCTAGACGCTTCACAATCTGGATCGCATGTTGACCCTCCGAATAGAGCCGCATGAGTCCCCCATTTAAACGGGACCGCATAAGCTCGTTTGATTGGGTCGCAAAAGGCTCCGACCATCTCCTAACTTTGTTTCTATTTATCTTTGATCTTTGCAGAAACCCTGCCGAAGGCTGAGATCGTTGTGAAGGAAGAGCTGTCGCCCTCTTTTAAACAAGAGTCATCACTTGTCAAGGAGGAGGTAATACCAAAAGCGGAGGAACAGAAAGGAGAGCTGGCACCCATTGCTGTAAAGGAGGAGCCCCAGTCAGACGGCGGTAGTACTGGGAGTTCTGACCTTCCTACTTCGGACGAGGATTTTGCTCAAGTACATCCTTCATATGCAAAATGGTTGAGGGATTGGTATATGCGCCGATACGGCTAGGAACCGTGGGTTCCATGAATGTCCGTATTTTATCTTGATATTTTTGTCTGTCTTTGGCTTTGTGTTTTACCTCTTTTTTGGACATCAATATGTAATCCTGTACTTCTTGCTCAGATGAATAGATGGAGAACTTTTTGTTTTGCTCATGAGATGTAATCATGCAAATGTAACTGATTTTGAATAGACAGAGTACATTCGCTCTATTCTCTGCTTGTGGTATCTGTGGTGTGTTGGTGGTGTTTGCCCCTCTTGGAGGACTTGTTTGTGGACCTGTTACTCTTGGCATACCTTGGTTTTAGGTATGGATAACAAGTTTGATGGGGATACCTAGAACAATTCTACGGTAAGGTGGTCATGGACGTTCCGGGTATCGGGAGAAAGAATGCCATGGAGCAGCTGTGCTCCCGGGACATGATGAGAAATGATGTGCATGTACTAGGGAACTTAGTACAGCACTTGTAGTCAGCAGAGGACATTTGTGGGCCTATTATCCTTGGCGTACCCTGGTTCAGGATACGGATAATAAGACGAGAGAAGACCACCATACTTACTCAGAGGTAATGAGGATATGGCAAGTATGGGGGTTTTACCGCAGAGTCTTCCTACTCAGAGGTAATGAGGACATGGCAGGAGTGGACTCAATGGAGGATATTTGTGGACCTACTATCCTTAGCGTACTCCGGTCGTGGGTACGGATAATAAGTCGAAAGAGAATCAACATGCTTACTCAGAGGTAATGAGGACATGGCAAGCATGAGGGTTTCTTCGACGGAGCCTTCCCACTCAGAGGTAATGAGAACATGGCAGGAGTGGGCTCCATGAAGGGGTACATAGGACGACTCAGAGGTAATGAGGACATGGAAGTTCTATGTAGAGGGGTGATTTATTTTTGGCGGAAGTGAAACGACTCAGAGGTAGCATCGACGTGGTCGTTTTGGAAATTCGTGGATCTGTTACCCTTTTTGTGCACTGGGTGTGCGGGTAGTGGATCATGAGGAAGGATCTCTTTCAGGGAGAGAGTTCAGAGGTATGGTTATACATGACTTTTTTTCTAAAAGAGTGACCGAGATGTAAGTTCAGGGGTACCGGCGGGTACATAACTCGACAATCCAGGAATTTTGGAATCAAAGTGTAAGTTCAGAGGTACAGAGGGTACATAACTCAATAATCTGGGATTTTTTTATGTAGGAAGAATGTGAGTTCAGTGGTACCGGAGGGTACATAACTCAATAATCTAAAATTTTGTGAATATGAGTTCAGCGGTACCAGCGGGTACATGACTCGATAATCTGGGATTTGGAGAATGTGATTTCAGCAGTACCGGAGGGTACATGACTCGATAATCTGGGATTTTGTGAATATGAGTTCAGCGGTACCAGCGGGTACATAACTCAATAATCTAGAATTTGGAATATGAGTTCAGCGGTACTAGCGGGTACATAACTCAATAATCTGGAATTTGGAATATGAGTTCAGTGGTACCAGCGGGTATATAACTCAATAATATGGAATTTTGTGAATATGGCGGTACCAGCGGGTACATGACTCGATAATCTGGAAAATATTGTTTAGACATAATATTTCTTCAGGAACTTGCCGTTGACGGGCAGCATGAGCAAGTCTTCGTTTTATTTTGCGAGGCGGTAAGCACCGTTGGAGAATACAGCCTCAATGATAAATGGGCCTTCCCAATTTGGTTGGAACTTGCCGGCGGTCTTATGAGTCATAACCATCGGCCTCCGAACTGCCAGAACGAGATCGCCCACTTGGAATGTTCTGATTTTAACCTTCTTGTTGAAGGCTCCGGAGATGCGTGCTTAGTATAGCTCGATCCGTTGCTGAGCCAGTAGGCGTTTTTCATCTAAGGCCTCCAACTCTTGTAGTCGGCGACGGTAGTTATCGTCCGTCGTCAATTGGTAAGTGAAAGCGACGCGAAGCGAGGGGATTTGAGTCTCCAATGGGAGAACTGCCTCACTCCCGTACACCAGGGAGAATGGTGTATTCCAGGTGGCTGTGCGGACTGTAGTACGATACGCCCATAGGCATTTACCAAGCTTCTCGTTCCAGTCGCATTTGTTGGAGGACACGAACTTCTTGAGTAACTTGATGATGGTTTTGTTGAATGCTTCTGCCAACCCATTTGCTGTCGGATTGTATGGCGTTGAGGCAACATTCTGAATTCTATGTTTGTCGCAAAACCGATAGAAGGCGTGGCTTGCGAACTGTGGACCATTATCGTGGATGATCCTTCGGGGCAGTCCAAAGCGATAGATGACGTGATGCTTGAAGAAGCTGATCACGTTTGAAGTCTTTACTTCTGCAAGCGGAATAGCTTCTGTCTATTTGGAGAAGTAATCCGTAATTACGAGTATGAAGCGATTTCCTCGGGAAGAAGGTGGAGCGATCGGACCGATGATATCCATTCCCCATGCTTCGAATGGCCAGGACGCCACTGTCGGATATAGAAATTCGGATGGCTGGTGGATGAAGTCCGCGTGGACTTGGCAGGCTTTGCACTTTCTTGCGTAGTCTATCGCATCTGCCACCATCGTGGGCCAGTAGTAGTCCATTCGGCGAAGACGGTCTTGCAATTTTGGGCCAGGCTGATGGGCCCCACAGACACCGTCATGAGCTTTACGTACGGCTTCTTTGGCTTCTACGTTTGACAGACATCGCAGTAATAATCCATCGTAGGATCAGCGATACAGCATCTTCGTCTCTGTATCATTGAAGAATCTGAGAGAACGCCTTCTGATAGAGGTGGCTTCCTTTGGGTCCTCCGGCAGAATGTCGTAGACTACAAAGTCAATGAATGGTTGTCTCCAGTCTTGTGCTTTGTCGATCGTCTGAGCGGAATAACTCGCCACAAATTTAACATTGTTCTTGGGACAGACCAGTTCATGGCCTATCACATCCACCGACTGATGAGCGTAGTTTGAAATCGCTAGGGAAGCGGCAAGGCCAGCTAAGGCATCGGCTTTGATATTTTGGAGTCTGGGAACGTGTTCGATGAAGAATCCCTCAAATGACGAAATAATGTTGATCGCTATTTGGTGATAGGGGATCATGTCTTCATGGCGGACTTCGTATGAACCCTGGATCTGATTGACGATTAACTGCGAATCGCCGTATGCTTCAAGATATTCTACCCCCAGCTCTCTTGCAAGTTGGAGGCCAATGACCAAAGTGTTGTACTCAGCCACATTGTTAGAGCAGGGTTCTGTGAGGGAGTAAGCGCGATTGATCACCAACCCGGAAGGAGAAACCAGCACCACCCCGACTCCGACGACGATGTTGCCCTTAGGTTCGGTCCTTGAGGCACCGTCGAAGAACATTCGCCATATATCATCATGAGAGGTTGCATGCGAGTCGGCGACCTCATATGGGATTCCTTCATATATTCTGGACGACTTCGAGCCTGGGTGGGCTGCTAAAAAGTCTGCCAGAGCTTGACCTTTAACAGCCTTTTGCGGGACGAAGATCATATGATAGAGGGACAACAATATTGCCCATGTGGCGAGGCGGAAGCTGAGTGCCCCTGGTTTAGTCATGAGGACCCTGAGAGGGTTGACTCGTGAGATCACATGTATAGTTTTTCCTGTGACATAGTGCCGCGTCTTTTGAATGGCGAACACCAGGGCGAGGCATTCCTTCTCCACGGCGGTGTATCGGTGCTCTGGCCCAATCATCATTCGGCTGAGGTAATATATAGCTTGTTCATGGCCCGCATCGTTGTTTTGTGCCAGCAGAGCGCCGAGGGAATGCTCCATTGCTCGTACATATAGCAAGAATGGTTTCCCAGCAACAGGGGCCACCAGGACTGGTGGGTTCGACAAGTATTCTTTGATGCTATCGAAGGCACGTTGGCATTCTTCATCCCATACGAACGAGATGCCTTTCTTCATGAGATGGGTGAATGGCCGACATCGCCCGGAGAGGTTAGAAATGAACCTCCTGATGTAAGCTAGCCTCCCTTGAAGGCCTCTGAGTTCGTGGAGATTTTTCGGGGGACCCATCTCCATAATTGCCTTCGTCTTCTATGGATCTACATGAATTCCCTGGGCAGTAATAATAAAACCCAAGAATTTTCCGCTGGATACGCCCAAGAAGGATTTTGTGGGATTCATCTTCAGGTTGTGCGCTCGCATCAGGTTGAATATCGTCCTCAGATCCTGCAGATGGTCTCCCTTATAGCGACTCTTGACGGCGATGTCATCGACGTAGCATTCCACAGTCTTGCGCAAGTGGTCTCTGAAGATAATACTCATGGCTCTTTGATATATGGCGCCAGTATTCTTTAAACCGAAAGGCATGACTGTGTAGCAGTATGTGCCAATCAGTGTTCAGAATGATGTATGCTTCTCGACGTCAGGAGACATCTTGATTTGGTTGTACCCCGAGAAGCCATCCATGAATGATATGCGTTCGAAGTCGCATGTGTTGTCGATCATGATGTCTGTGATAGGGAGGGGGAATTCATCTTTGGGACATGCCTCGTTCAGATTGCGGAAATTAATGCAGATTCGAATCTTCCCATTCTTCTTGAGGACCGGAACTATGTTGATGACCCAGTCTGGATGTTGTTCCTCACGAATGAAGCCGCTGGCTATCAGTTTGTTGACTTCGGCTTCGATCGCATTCATGATGCCCGGGCGAAAGCGTCGCTGTTGTTGTTTGATCGGCTTTGCATCTGGCCGAATATTGAGCTTGTGAAGGGCAACCTCGGGGTTTAGTCCTGGCATGTCTTCATAGCTCCAGGTGAACACATCAATGTATTCTTTGACGAGTTTCAATAGCGATTCTCGCTCTTCGTCTGTCAGGCTTTTACTGACGAAGATTGGTTTTGGAGAAGATTCGTTGCCGAGGTCGACCTGTATAACCTTATCTTCAGTAGGAGGTTCTCTCTGTTCGAACCGCTTTTTCCATTGTGCATCCAGCTGTTGGGCCCATGGCTCTAACTCGAGGATTTCAGGAATGTCTTCATCTTCTTTGTAAGCGTCGACGAATGCCATATTGACTGATAGGACTTGTCTGAATACGTCTCCGATGCTGGCATCTGAATCAGAAGTTGGTGACCCGGTCGAATGTAAATGCCAGTCGTATTCCTCATCTGAATGTTCAGGGGTCGTTGCGGGCGTAACGTACCCTAATCCACATCGGGTCTTGCTGTAGTAGTCCCGTAGTTTACCAACCGGGACAGGCGGCTTTAAAGGTAATCGTCGACCAGCGCCGTAGTTTAAGCCTAGCGTAGTCTCCAGATCATACCCCTGTATCGAGAAGTCATCGGGGTATGTGGGAATGTTCTCCTCTGGTTCAGACTGAGAAGGAATAGTACCCCCAGCTTCAGAGCTTGCTTCATCTTGAGAGTCGTGGACGTCCTCGGGGACGTCGGCACCTGCTGTATCTGATGGGAGAGTTGTTTCCCCGGGCTTATCTCCTTGGAACATCGGATTATCGTGGATGCTCTGAGGAGTGCTACCCCCAGTTTCAGTAACCCCTAGTGGTGTGGATGATGAATCTTCTACAGTAGTAGATTTCGTCTTCGAACGGGTACCTTGGAAAACTTCGGTGGTGGATAACCGTTTAGACGACAGTTTCTTAGTCACAGTGGTTGAGATCTTCATGCTGGAAACGTTTATCTTCTTCCCTCTCCCATCGGTGGGGATTTTCTGAATGGAGTTGCAAAAGACGACGGGTGGCGCCTCATCCTCTAAGCTCGGCTGTTATAATCTTTGGAAGACGGACTGCCGGTCTTCTCGTATTGTCGCATTGTTGTAATAGCAGTTGACGATGATTTGGGTGCAGTGACGTCCGTGGGAGGACTCTTTGCACCCCGAGGCCCCCTCTCTTTCCTTGCGCTTGTGGAGGATAGCCTCACGCAAGTCATATGGGTCCGGAACGACCATGTTTGCTCCCTGGATTTTGGGAGACTTTTGGGAACCTCTCTGTCCGTTTGCCGCCGGGAACTGGACTCGAGTGGTTCCGTACAACTTCCCATCGGTGGCCTACATAACAGTATGTGGAACGCTCGGATGGTCAGAGGTCGGGCCAGCGGACTGAGCTTGCCAAACACGCGCTGCCCTAGGCTTCTTCACTCTGGTACATGAGGGCACATAATAGGAAGAGTCTAAGTGGTGCTGGAGAGAGTCAGACATATCTTCTCGGGAGTATGAGAGATCAGGACCATAGGAGAGGCGGTCGAAGACTGAGCCGCGTGGAGCAGGCGGCATGCGGCTGGAATCAATAGTCTTCATGCGGCTGGCAGTCGTAGCCGCATGGGCTTTCTTCTTGCGGCTGGAAGTCTCAGCCGCATAGGTCTTCTCCATGCTGCTAGAAATCCTGGCCGTATGAGTGTTATGCATTTGGCTGGCAATTTCGGCCGCATGGACATCACTCATGCGGCTGGCAATCTTGGCCGCATGAGTCTTCGTTTTGCGGCTAGTGCCTTTGTTCGGCTTTTTCCTGGAGTACATAGAATCACTCTTTGCCCCTACAAGTCCAGTGTCGTAGTACTTTCCTCTGCCAGACTTGGGGACAGCAGAGTCCTCTATGGCTTGAAGTGGAGCCGCATGAGAGTTGCCTTCGCCGTCTTGGGCAGCAGAGAGTACTCCGTCTAGAGCTTGAGAAGGAGAGAATGACTTTGGTCTCCACTCCCTGCGAGCCTTTTTTGTGCGGGTTCACTTCTGGGCCGGGCCAGCGCTTCCTTCGGAGAGCATTTCTTCGAACGCCTGTTGGCCGAAGCGGATGACCATCTTCTGTTGTGTGGAGCCAAGTTTGGCTGCATCCGATTGCGTCACCAACTCTTCAGCCGTGGAGAAGTTTGTCCCCAGCAGAGTCGCCAGCGTGTTTGCCATGAAATATAAAAGAACAGAACAATTATCGGAGGACCGGACTTTTACTTCACAATACAAACTCGCTTGTACAAAGAAAGCTAAGGGACGAAAACCTAGGTACAGCAATCTAAGTACAATTATTTATTTTAGATTCTGGGGGGTGACGGTAGAGGCTCGGAAAAGCGACGGCAGCTCTGCCTTACTCCTTAGACGATCGGATGCAGCCTTGGCTCCGGGGAAGATCTGCTTGGCGTTAATGAAGAAATGCTCTCCTTGTTCTCTCTGTGCCTGCCTTTGTCTCTCCAAGTGCTCTGGTGCTCTTCTCTAAAAAAAAGCCCTCTTTGCAAGGGAATGGCACCTAGCTATTTATAGGAGTGGGATGCAATCATTAGGGTTTGCAATGATTGCCTCCTTGATATATTGGCGGTTTAATGACCAATTAATCTGGGCCCTTCATTCTGATTGTAGCAAATCTAGATAATTAATGTAGATTGCATCAAATATCTGTGGGCAATAAATGTTGATTGCCATAAATATTCGCGACTTGTAATGGCCTGCCACGTGTCCAATTTGCTCGATTTGACTTGATCTGGACAATTATGGTGATTGCAACAAATATGATTTTGTTAGGATTTGTTAGCACCCATAATTCCTGGAAGATACGACTGCCACATGTATCAATCATCGTGACAAGCGCCACGTGTCCTCCATTGGGTCATCTTGGCAGAGCCGCATATGAATGGGTCGTATGAGGATGAACGGCCGCATGAAGATGGGTAGCCACATGGGGATGAACAGCCGCATGAAGATGGGCAGCCGCATGAGGATAGTAAGCCGCATGCTGACGGGCGACCGCATAAAGGATGCAGCCGCATGAAGATGGGCGGCCGCATGAAGGGGGCGGCCGCATAAAATGGGTGGCCGCATAAATACAGCAGCCGCATGCCTCAGGACTCGGTGGATTCAGCCAGCTGTGAAAAGATTTTCTCCTCTTCTCTAGAAATACGCCTTTATGTCAGTCATTATTGCTCCTTTATGTCAGAGCTGTTATTTGTCAGAGCAGTCAGCCGTCTGGGCATTAAATGCAGCCAAAAATGAAAGGAGGGAACTGTTGAAGGCCACGTGGCTCTGGATCTATCCGAGCCGCATAGACGCGTGAGCCACATGGACCCCTGAGCCGTATGGGCTCTTTGAGCCACATGGAGATTTTTGGCCGCATAGACCTTTCTTTATTCTTTTCCATGCTTCTACAGTTGGCTACCCAATCAGGATGTTGTTCTTCTCTGATAAAACCGCAAGCTATAAGCTTTTTAACTTCATCATCTATCGCATCCATCATCTCAGGCTTGAATCGTTGTTGCTGTTGTTTGACTGGCTTGGCATTAGGCAAGATGTTAAGTTTATGAGTTGCGACTTGAGGATCTAATCCTGGCATATCTTCATAACTCCAGGCGAAGACATCAATATATTCACGAATAAGGTGAATCAATTCTTGTTTATCATCCTCTGGGAGATTTTTGCTAATAAAGATTGGTCTCGACACGCCCTTCTCTCCAACATCGATCTGGACTAGTTGATCCTTAGTAGGTGGCTCTCGTTGTTCAAAATGGAGTTCCCACTAATTGTCCATTCTTTGCGCCCAAGGGTCCACTTCAAGAGCTTCTTCAATATCATCTTCGTCATCTTCTGAGAATTTGGCAGACACCATGTTAGAAGATACTGTTATCCGATGAACATGACCAATACTGGTATCAGAATCCCTATGAAATGGAGTCAAAGAGTTAGATCGTTCATCATCATCAGATTCAGAAGGTTCTGGAGTTGGAAGTGGTGAAGTATAACCTAATCCCCGCTTCGCTTTACTGTAATATTGTTGTGATTTTCCTTTTGGAAAATAAATACGAAGAGGGGTTCGTCTTCCTTTACCGCTATTGAGACCAGTTCTGAAATCATAGCCCATTTTACGGATAATTGTCCTTGGATTGTGGACTATAGCAACGTAATTGTAGTCTTCCTGTATCATCCTTATTATCATTGTCAAGCATGATTTTTTGTTCTTCTCGTTTATTAAAAAGTATAGGCATTTTGCCTTTCTTTCGAGACGGTACTAAGAAGTATGATTCTTGTATTGAATCCAATGATACCATATTTCGTAAAGATGATACGACTCCTATTGTAAGTGGCTTAAAGCTATCTAGCATATCCAAATAACATTGAGTATAATAAGAGACATCTGTATACTACAAAGGAGATGCTTTATTGATTTTTACACCATCATTTACAACAGGACCTTTAGCCTTAACAGGCTTAGTCAGATTGATAACTAGAGGGGGAAGAAGAAGAACAAGAAGAAGGAGGGGGCTTCTTACGACGAAGGTCGATTACAAGTAGCTCAGAAGAGGTGAGCTCATTTTGTTCCTGACAAACACCAGGAAGGCTGCTTCTTGTGAAAAGGAAGGTAAATAGTCAATGGTTTGGAAGACTGAGGACAGAAAGTATGCCCTTTGACAGGAATCACCAGAGTATCATTCGACACATTTTTCTATTCTTCATCTGTATCCATTGCTAACACCACCTTCATGAATTCCTCTTTGTACATGCGAGAGTCGTTGTAGTATGCTTCAACCCCCTTGAAAGGATTAAGGTCTGCGACTTCTTTTTGTACTTCTCCATTGCCATCCACATATTTGAAACATTGGTGGAGAGTAGAACGTACAATGTTGTGTTCATGGAGGAATGGTCTTCCCAGCAAAGCATTGTATGAGCCATGATTATCAATCACATAGAAAGTTACCTTCATATGAAGATTGCCGATTTGAAGTTTCAGGCGCATTTTTCCCAAAGGTTCACTTCTTCCTTGATTGAACCCTAAGATGGTAGTGATAGTTGTAGAAAGATTATGCACTGGGATCTTCAAAGCATCCAGCAAAGACTTCAGCATGATACTAAGAGCAGACCCCGGGTCAATCAGAATGCGATCAACTTTCATGGTGTCCACATATCCCGTGAAATAGAGAGGACGATCATGACGTTTGTCTTCTAACAGCATGTCATCTTATATAAAAGTAATGTTAGGCATCAGTTCAAATATACTATGACAATGCGTACAGCAGATTGGCTCCTTTTCGGGCTTCTTGAAAAGGGCAAGACAAGCATCAGCCTGCATCAAGGCTTCACTTAACGTCTCTCGAGTTTCTTTTGAGAGACGTAAGAGTTCGAAGATTGACAATCTTGCTAGAGTGTTAGCCAATTGAGCCAATATATCAAAATTATATGGCTTTTCAAGTCCGAGAGATGAGGACTTTTTCAATGCTTTATCAAAGCGGACAGGTTGTTTTCCCTTGTCTGCTGATGTTGGTTTGGAAGGAATTGGTTCCACTATCGAAAGGATGTAGATGGTACATTCTCAGCAGGGGAAGATGATACAGAAGGAACATCAGGAGATGGAACAGGATTCTCTTGAGTTTTGAGATATTCTCGAAGATAAGGTTTCCCAGATCTGGTGTCGATTAGAATTTCTTCTTCTGCTACCGGTTCAAAGGATACCATGTTACAACTTTTGGTTTTAGTTTTGGAAGCGCTTCTTTTGATTTGAAGGAGAAGGCGCTTCAAAGTCTGCTACCAGATCTGGATGAATCCATATAATTTCTCTTTTATCAGTGGATAAGGGAACAAGTCCTTCATATTAGGGAGGTGGGAGGTTCACAATTTCGAGAGTAGTCTTTGGAATGGGGACAACACCATCTTGTACTAGTTGTGGTGGAAAATCACCAAACTGTACAGAGACGACATTGGCCGTCACAGTCTTCTCATCCTGCTGGAGGGTAACTGCTCCAGAGTTGACCATCTCCTGAATTTTACCTTTGAGCACGTAGTATGCTCTGGTTGGATGCCCTTTAAATCTGTGATAAACACAATATTTAGGGTGGTCAGTTTTACCTACATCTTCTGGCCGTTTTGCTTCTTGCAATTGAAGTTTGTTGATTTTGATTAAGCAATCAAAGATGCTCATAATATCATCTTCGTCAAAAGAATACTCTTCTTTTAGACGAGGTACTTTTTGTGGTGGTGCTGATGGAGTAGGTGCCGTCTGAGCAACGTTAACAACCAATGACTCCTTGCCCTTGAGATTGATGGCCAATGTTTCTTTACCCTTGCAATTGTTCTGGCGATTATTACCACCGGGTGTGGAATGTTCATCTTGGTTAGAATGATTCACTTGAACTCCTAATTTCTTGAACTTCTTAGTGCTAACTTCCGCCGCCTTGGCATTCACAATGAAAGAAGGCCAATCTAGGAATTGTGTTGATCCCATCTACATGCTAATAATAGGCAACAAGTTTGATTTGCAAGTGTCTATTACTACAGCAGATGGAGTTCCTAAAGGCATTTTAAGTGCCTCTCGGCAGAATCTTTCAATAAAACTCTCTGTGGATTCATTGTATCTTTGTTTAATTTTAATAAGGGCAGACATAGTCATATCATTGACTTCCCTCATAGAATCGTTCCAAGAACATTTGCTTGAAACCAGCAAAAGAAGTTATGCAGCCATCAGGCAAGCTACGATACCAGTCGTATGCTGCACCGACTAAATAACCAACGAACACTCTGGTAAGGAGAGAATCATTTGGCTACAATTGGTCAGTCATCACTTCAAAGTGATTTATGTACTGACTTGGAGAAGTGGTACCATCAAACAGCATAATAGTTGGAAGCTTGTATTTAGAAAGAAATTGAACCTCCATCCATTCTGCAGGATAAGGTTGTTTTATCCCAAGTCTTTGTAGACCATCCTTCTGCTTGAAGGCCTCAAACTGAGTGCGTAAGAGTTTTACAGCCTCATTAGCATCTCCTGATGTTTGGGAATTGGTAGACAGATTTGAACTGTTAGGAGGAGGAACAGCATGGTAATTACTACCCCCAGCACCAGACTGACTGGGAGCAGGTTGAATTGGTATAGAAACAACCTCGGGAGCTGGTACCCGCAGACCAATATTAACAAGTACAAAAGATGCTATAAGCTCAGGGTTTGTAGCAGGATTTATAACCGGTGGCACTGTATGTTGGGCCACGATTATAGTATGCATACTTGCGACCATTTCAGCCATGGTCTTCAGTTTGTCTTCCAGTACAAGCAATTCGTTGCTCTTGACTGGCTGAACTAGAAGCATCTTGGTCTTCTGTAATGGCATTTGTTGCAACCTCTCTTTCCATTATTGATGAGATAGTTTGTTCAGAACTTTCACTATCTGCATCAAAATCAGACAAAGAATCCTCTCCTAGATGAGTAATGGGAAGATCTTCTTAATTGAAGACATCCTGATCCGAATTATGATCTTTCGATCTGGTATGTTGAAAGACCCCTTCACTGGATTCACGGAGTTGTCTCAAGTATTGCTGACTCGAATTACGAAAGAGCCACGCTTTGAGGATTTTCTACCCCTAGTGTCTCTGGAAGCCATATTGACAAGAAGCATATAACAGCTCGTCTTCATCTCCCATCAAGGGTTCAGGAGTTGAAGCATAATTCAGCCGATCAAAGACATATCGTTTAGCTGATTGACAACAACATTTGATGACCACTTCATGAAGGCAGTGGCATTCTGTAGAGTGATTTAGAGGTGAATGAGATGTCTCTGTGATCTCCCGTCTTTGTGTAAGACGTTCCCGGAGATCAGTTACTACCACGGGACGAGAAGAAGTCGGAGGAACATATTCCTTAATGATGTTAGAAATATGACTCATGTTCTTAAGATGCTTGGTTTCATGAGTATACAATGAAGTACGCAACTCATTGGCATAAGTGATTGGGTCCTTCTTTTCAAACCTTTGTTTCTGATATAAATTGGCCCTTGGCATAGGATTCTTACGTTTCACCGAAGTTGATATTGATTGACGCCTATTGAGATAAGCGCATAAATCAGAGAATTCTGCTCCTAGTGCTTCTGTTTGAGATACCATCAATTTTCCTTGCTTGGATCTTGAGATATGCAAGGTTGGAAGATCCTGAGCATTTACCATAGGGGTAGGTAAGATGCCTCTTTGATCAGTATTCTTTCCCCTGGCAGAGATTTGAAGACCTCTGTTTAAGGGAATACAATCTGATATATCTTCTTCTGAGTCATAGACTCAGAAAGATTGAGAAAAGACCAAAGGATGCTTTCCTTTATTTTGTGGAGGGTTAGCTAAAAAGTGTTTCCCTCTGTTTTGTTGTGGAACCATCTTAGGCACAGGTTGCACCAATTGAGGAAGTGTCAAAGGACCCTTCCCTTTGTTCTGTCTAGTACTTAGAACTAGAATATTGCTTCTCCAAGTTCAGAACTGTAGAAGAAGAGGGAATAGCCAAGAGACTAGTTCCCTTAGGTTGCGCCAGAGCAGCATGGTAAGCAAACTGTGCCTGGACAACTGATTGCTTAGGTTGCGCCATAGCCATATGGGCTACTGGTTGCGTCTTAGCAGCAGATTGTGCCCTGGTAGCAAAATGGGTTGACTGTGCCTTGGCAGTAAGATGGGTTGACTGTGCCTTAGCAACAACATGAGTAGGAATGCGCTTTGGCAGCAAGAGTAGTGGACTGCGCATTGGCAGCAGGAAGAGTGGACTGTACCTTGGCAGCAGGAAGAGTGGACTGCGCCTTGGTAGCAGAAGGAGTGGACTGCACCTTGGCAGCAAAAAGAGTAGATTGTACACGGGCAACAGAAGCAGGCTGCGCCTGAGCCATAGAGACAGATTGTGCCTGGGCAACAGAAACTGTCGAAGACTTAGGAGTCCACACAGTTTTATTCTTGGTGATAGCCACAGTGCGCTTGTTGCTCTTCTTGTTGATCATATCTTCGTAGGCTGTCTGGTTGACTTGAATAACCAGAGTCTTTTGCGTCTTGCCGATTGACGCAGCATCACATTGACTTGTCACCTTCTCATCGGAGGAGAAAGTCGTCTCCAGCAGAGTTGCCATTTTGTTTACAAAAACAAAAAGTTTGATTACAAACTAAGAAAAGAGTACAAGAGTATAATTAATTTCTAGGAAAGTACAACTTTAGGAATCTGATCAGAAGACGATCATTTTATCCCTTGGACTATGTGAACTTGAAGACTAGAACCTCTGGAGAATGCAGCAGCAATTTTGTAAGAGTTCTTGATCTCTGTGATGCTTTGATAATGATTGGAAACTCTATTTATAGAGTTCTGGAAATAATTGTTTTAGCAGTTATTCTGAAGTGCACGAGGCTGAACTGCGCCACTTTGGGTTGCGCCAATCTTATGTTGTGCCAACTTCCATTCAGTTACACAATCGTGCACTAACTGTATTTAGATGCGTGGCATCATGTGATTGAGATGAACTTGGTCATGTACAGAGTAGTGGACACGTTTTAAGAGATTAGTGGCATGTGCGCCACGTCATCCTGCTTTAGAATGTAAGTTGTCTCAACTTTATCAGGTTGCGCGAGCTTCAATCAACAAGTCAAACTGTGCCTGATTGGGTTGTGCCTAGGCGCAACCCAATGCATAGGCACGTGGCAGCTTTTGAATGTATGCGAGAAATTTATTCAGATTGCGCATAGGCACAACTTGTAGGGT
The DNA here is from genome assembly GCA_029216955.1 of Iris pallida. NCBI lineage: Eukaryota > Viridiplantae > Streptophyta > Magnoliopsida > Asparagales > Iridaceae > Iris > Iris pallida. Next base: position 5,115,462 of record JANAVB010040619.1, on the reverse strand, counting down.
GTACAGGGAATTTATTCGGATTGTACCTAGGCGCAACTTGCAGGGTGTGCAGGACAGCTGTCAATCAAATCGTCTCGAGCGACACGCTTTGAGGGATTCGAAGAGATTTTCTTTGTTTATCGTACTGTCAGCTGTCAGTGCTATCAGTCAATGATGACAATTATTGTCAGACGCCACGTAGGCTTGGGCGCAATATAATTTGGGCGCAGTCTGTTGTCAGGCGCAACCTAATTGGTGGCACATTTTGATCCTTTAAGCTTCAAAATAGTGGTACAACTTGATTTCTAGGTCGTAACTTGATTGCTAGGTAGTAAAAACATGGCGCAACTTGATTTTTAGGCTCTACACCCGCACAATACGATGCTCGAGAAGATTTTGTCAGCATGTAATTAATACTGACAAGCTGGTTCGCGCAAGTCATTGTGTGGCGTGAGAATTAATTAGTACAGCATGGAAGACCCAGTCAAAGGCGCCAGTAGTTTAGTTGTACCCATGCGCAACCTGGCTAATTGGCATCACCCGATGAACTTTTTAGCAGAGTGACGTGGCGTGCAAGCCACGAACTTTACAGAGCATGCCCACTACACTGCCCACGACCACAGCGTATCTCAATCAAACGATACCACGCATCCACAGAAGTTAGTGCAACCGCTTGCGTAGGTTGTTACATTGTGCCCTTGTGCAACCTGATGAAGCTCGTGCAAGGTGATCAAACAGTGTTTAGAACAGAGTGACGTGGAGCGTAAGCCACTAACTTTGCAGAACGTGTCCACTACACTGCCCACGACCAAGCACATCTCAATTAAATGAAACCACACATCCACAGCAGTTGGTGCAACCGCTCGCACAAGTAAATAGGAGGCGCATAACCTGAAGTACGTGTAACCCAGAATAATTGCTAAACATTTATTTCAAGAACTCTATAAATAGAGTTTTTAAATTAATCTCAAAGCATCACGAATGATCATAATCTCCTGCTAAAGTACTGTTGCATCCTCCAGAGGCTCGTGTCTTCGATATCACATCGTCCAAGGGATAAAGTGATCGTCTTCTGATCAAATTCCTATAGTTGTACTTCCCAGAAATCAATTGTACTCTTATATTCTCTTTTTCTAAGTTTGTAATAAAGCTTTTGTTTTTGCAAATATAATGCCAAGAAACTAGACTCTGCTCGAAGTCTATTTCCTGCTGCTCATCTACGTCGCAGCTAAACGTGCTGGATTAGTGTGTACAGAACAACAGGGCATCCTGCCTGCTCCTCATGGCCAGCGCCAATCAAGCCAGAGCCAGGATCTTCCTACTTTACGTATCTCAAGAACTAAACAGGGTAAACTGAGGGTGTCTCAGATAGACAGCCAGGTGGCGCAGAACCCTGATATGCGCACTTACCTTAACCCGTGCAGAACAGCATCAAACCTACATCAAAAGCAATCTGCGCCATCTACTAAGTTGCTTACAGAGAGAGTTTCTTAAATCAAGAATCCTCTCACCTATGCCAATGAGCTCAGTACTTCTCTGTATATACAGGGAACAAGGCATCTCAAGAACCGAAATCATGTTCCTAACATCATCAATGAATATGTACCTTTGACTTCTCCTTATTATGTCTCTGTAACCGATCTTTGCGAACTTTTTGTACAAAAGCAGAAGATCGCAGGACCATCTCGTCCACCTGTAACTCCACACCAGGAGCATTACTGTAATCATCACCAAGAAGTAGTGAACAAATATTGTTGTCAATCAGTGAAACGGTCTATCTTCGACCGTTTGAACTGCACTCGGACTCCTGAACTCATTGTGGTGGATGAAGACGAGTTGCTATATGCTTCGGTCAATATGACATCCCGAAGTACTGGGTGGAAAACATCCATGACGTAATACATCCCGCAATCCCAGTCAGCAAAACCTTGATCGGATCCGTGACTCCAACGAAAGGGTCTATCAAAATACAAGAAGAAGAAGCCGAGATCTACTCAGTCAAAGAAATCTTCCTTCTAACCAAAGAAACAATCGGTCAAAGAAATCTTCCTGATTCTGACCAAGATTTCCTCAATCAAAGGAATCTTCTGTCACGTCCTGCTCCCGTAGGAGCGATCGTCCTCACTAAGGCATGATGCCGCGTGAGCTTAGATTGTGCTCACACAAGGCAAGCCCATAATGGCCGATTACAGGCTAAGCAATGGGGGACGTCGCACAGAAGTCCTAAGCAGAAACATTGAATAGTCAGCAGCAAAAATTTGAAGCAAAATACAAGTCATGCAAAATATTTTTTATTGATATTGAACAAAGATTACAATGTGGGCACGAGGCCAAATTACAAGTCTCTAAAGCTCAATTTTCTCTCATATTACAAGTCACTCTGCTCTCTCTCATTTCTCAATAAAAGCTTCAAGGTGCCGAGTGGCAGATTCTATGGAATGGCGATGTCCATACATTATGTCTCGTATAAGTTCTGACTCCATGCGGCCGCATGCCTCGAAATGCCAAGGAACTCTGTACCTTGACTGCTTCCAAGCGAGCTTCGTGCCATCGAGCTTCTACCTGTACCTGCACATAAAAACTGTGTGGGTATCAGTACTCAACTGTACTGGTGGAGTGAGCTCCTCGCCCACCCATACAAAACCGACACGTTCATCTACTTTGTGCAGCTTAATCTCTTTTGATTGTCTTTCTAGTCTTGCCTTAGGATCAATTTTAGGACAAAGACGCATTGGCCTATACTTGGCAATGCAACGACAGGGTCGTATTATACTCTATACATGGCTTCAATATATTCGAGGCAGTGCCTTGTCGAGTGGAAACTTATGCAACTAGGCCGTGCCAAGACTTTTCACTTGTTTCTGTGTGCCTCTAGACCATTCCCGTGCCAATGATGTCAAGGGGACGACTCGTGCTAGTCAGTGCCAATAGACTTGATCGTGCCTTAAGATCGAGGCCGTGCCTCCCAAGGATCAACCAGACTTAACCAACTTGCCTTACGGCCCTTCCTGACTTAACTCGAGACGGTGCCACATTTATGCCGAAGCAACATGTCCTTGTTATAGCCAAATCTTAGGCTCTAGAATGGTGATACAACAGTGCACACCTAATCCGTGCCGATTCAAGGTTATCGCTTGCTATACGTATACCTTGTTAACCCAATACGTAACTTGCTAGCACTTGACGCAATCCAAAGGCATACACGCGGATAGCCACTCTTATGCCGACACATCTATATTAGTGGTCACTAGCAATGTCAAGCTATCCTAGATCTTTGCATACGGCGACCATTCACGAACGAGGTACGAGCTCCCACCGAATAACCACAGCCTATATTATAATGGTTTACTTGAATCGAGTCATACCATCGATGAAAGTCGTATAACTTCCTTCTCCCAAGCCACGGGACCGTGCATGCTTTATCAAGCATTCATGCGGGCGACGCCTATGACTTAGGCTAATTCCAGTATTGTGGCAACTTAGCAACTTAGGCCAACTTCCTTCTCCCAAGACATGGGACGGAAGACCGAGTGTCATTTTGAAAGCACGCTGAGCAGACTTCTAAGCCGACCGTGGGACCTTTCCATATTCTAACTCAATCCAACCCGTCGGGATTATTCCCTTAGCAATGTGGATGCGTCTCTTTTATTATCAAGCCTAACTTGTGCAAGCGATTTATTATATGAAGGCAAAGATGAGGCAAGCTTACCGAAACTACCCTACCTGAACGAGGAGTCGCCTCGACCGAGCGGGTCAGTCGAGCAGCCATTGTAAGGCTAAGTCTAAACGTCGTCGGCATTTCGATTCCTCCGATTGACTGAGCGGGACAGGGTACTACATCATACACTACTCAGGAAATGTTTCGTCCTCGAAACTAACTGAGTACTTACTCATCGACTTATAACTTTATTCAACATTCTATAACTCTCGCACACAGTACGCATATGCGTTCCTTCAATCCGAGCCACGCTCGTACTACCATCAATCTTTTTTTTAAAACACGATTTCAAAATCCTCGACACTTTTTTATTTCTCAAGTCTCACTTGAATTCAACGTATCACTTGGTTGGATCGTGCATATATCCCTGGCGTCCCCAAAATACATGCATTTGCCAAGCCGCGTGATAGAGAATTCGTCATTCTCACTCGAGTCGCATCGTGTACATATTCAGGTGTCCCTACAATATATGTATGTCAGCCGAGGCTCGTGAGGGGTATTTTATGTTCTAGAATCATTCTATCCGTCTATACTAATCCTCAAGATCAATCATTCCAATGCTAACTCTTGCAAACCCGCTAGGCCATCTCTTAAGGCTAAAGTCAATGTCAAGATTGGAATCATAGTTCCCTAACAATAATGCCAACACTGACCCCAATCCTAGGGTCAAACCAAAGTTGATAGTACAGGATTTTTCTACCCAAGCTCGCATCACTCAAATTTCTAAATATTGAGCATATATATCTCTTATTCGTACTTGCAATACTTAGTCCAAGGGGTCCGAGTCATTCAGCAAAGCCATCCTACACTGAGTCATGTTCAACCATTTCCTTGACATATAAATATCGTTCATCCAACAAGAAACTCGCATAGTCTATCTCTTCGAACAATTTCGATATAATCCGTTTATCTATTCCTTCCAAGTCAAGCACACTGCGACACGACTTATCGCTAAACCATAATTCTTATTTCATATTCCCTAGTCATTTATCCCAATTCACGTAATCGATCACAAAGTTGTCTGACTTTAACAATATGATACGCCTCAATCTCACGCAAGTTTGATTATCTGCGGTGGGCATGAAATCACCACGCTCGCTTCCGCGGGATAATCATCCTCATCAGGGCGTAACTCTTATTTTGAGTCTAGACTAATTCACTCTCGATGCGTAGATTGGATGTCCTCAATCCTCAAGTTTACCCAATCATCAGTCACATGTCCGATCAATCCTCGAATCCACCTTCGCCTCAAACCACAAGTCGAAGCAATCCAAATTGCCACATTTTGATTTTTTGAGTTCGATCATTCCCGCGACATGAATCACCATGTCCGCGCTCACGCGAAACGATCGTCCCCAAATCCGACTGTAAAGCATGGACGAGGCTGGAGTTGCGCTCGTGCAAGATAAGAACGTTGACATTATGGTTATAGGCGTAACGATCAAGACATGGTTATTTTCATCCAACATTCATTTCATCAAAATCCCAAGCATAGCATCCATCGAACAATAACATTTTGCACGATCGTCGTTCCTCGAATCAGAGTACCCCTGAGTTATCGCATATCGATCTTTGATACGCCTCAATACCATCGATGATATAAGTAACCTGACGATCTTCATTTGCAACGAATTTTGAGTCATGCGACTGATGCTATAGTCCGAACTGGACAATCTCCTTGACATTTAAGATAAAGTTCGATCATTATCTTCCAAACCCGTTACATGTTCAATTTTTTTAAATCCAAAATCACGTACATTCATCCAACTATCTTAAGTCATCGAGCAACGAATTTAATCAATTTGCCTCAATCCTTTCTAACTCAAACCATCGAGCAACATCAATTCCAATCCTTAGAGTCATGTTTGAACTTCAAATCAAACTTTTCATGCACGCTATCTCCCTGTCGTGCTAACTTTTTGTACACGGTCCATATCGATTTCCTCGATCAAGTCATTCGTTCGTTACACCTTAACTCTTCCTCGACTTCAATCTATCTTTTTTCTTATCACTTGTATTTTGCGCTCAATGCAAATTCTAATTTCGTACGCATCGATTCTAATTTCGTTCGAATCATCTCATCGAAATCTTCAAGATTATAACTTACTCAATGATACTTGATCTAAGGCTTTGCATGCATGCGACGTTTGCTGATAGACTCATTGGCACCCGGTATCCTCAATCGTTCAACATTTCCAAAGCTATCCCATATACCTACTCAGGGATGAAGTCATTCAACAAATCCTCGAAACAAGTTTTGAATCATACTTTGGATTTTCGTTCGAGCCCAAGCACGCTCACCCATATCACATCGATGATAACATTGTCGGATGGAACCCCTATCGATAGTCCTTCCGTATACTCAATCGAGTCTAACTCATTGTCGTCTGACTTAATTTGAATCTCGCACTAAACTTTGCTAAGGTCGACATAACTCTTGGTGTATATGCCCAGCCCGACTTAGCCAACCGTTCTTACTTGAACTTTTGTTCAACCAAATTTCTTTCGTACGATTTTGCAAAATATTTAGACTTATTGTATGGACATGCCGTAGGATATTTGAGAGAGAGTACATACTTCTTTATTAACGAATAGCTTTCAAAACTGAGAGATTCGACTTGAAGACCAAGGACGTAAAGTCGTGCTCTGATTCTATTATGTCATGCTCCGCTCCCGTAGAAGCGATCGTCCTCGCTAAGGCATGATGTCGCGTAAGCCTAGATTGCACTCACACAAGGCAGGTCCATAATGGTCGATTACAGGCTAAGTGACGGGGGTCGTTGTGCAGAAATCCTAAGCAAAACATTGAATAGTCAGCAATGGAAATTTGAAGCAAAACACAAGTCGTACAAAATACTCTTTTATTGATATTGAAAAAAGATTACAATATGGGCACGAGGCCAAATTACAAGTCTCCCAAGCTCACTTTTCTCTCATATTACAAGTCACTCCGCTCTCTCTTATTTCTCAATACAAGCTTCAAGGCGACGAGTGGCAGATTCTGCGGAATGACGATATCTATACATTATGTCCCGTATAAGTTCTGACTCCATGCGGCTGCACGCCTCGAAATGCCAAGGAACTCCATGCCTCGATGCATCCAAGCGAGCTTCGCACCATCGGGCTTCTCGTCCACCCATACAAAACCGACACGTTTATTTACTTTGTGCAAATTAATCCCTTTTGATTGTCTTTCTAGTCTTGCCTTAGGATCAATTTTAGGACAAAGACGTCTTGGCCTATACTTGGCAATGCAACGACAGGGTCGTGTTATACTCTATACATGGCTTCAATATATTCGAGGCAGTGCCTCACCGAGTGGAAACTTATGCAACTCGGCCGTGCCAAGACTTTTTACTTGTTTTTGTGTGCCTCTAGACCATTCTCGTGCCAATGACGTCAAGGGGATGACCCGTGCTGGTCGTGCCAATAGACTTGATCCTGCCTTAAGAATGCGGTCGTGCCTTCCAAGGATCAACCAGACTTAACCAACTTGCCTTACGACCCTTCCTCACTTAACTCGAGACGATGCCACATTCATGCCGAAGCACGTATCCTTGCTATAGCCAAATCTTAGGCTCCAGAATGGTGATGTAACCTTGCACACCTAATCCTTGCTGATTTAAGGGTAGCGCTTGCTATACGTATACCTTGTTAATCCAACACGTAACTTGCTAGTACTCGACTCAATCCAACGGCATACACACGGCTAGCCACTCTTATGCCGACACATCTATATGAGTGGTCACTAGCAATGTCAAGCTATACTGGATCTTTATATACGGTAACCATCCATGTGCGAGGTATGAGCTCCCACCGAATGACCCGCAGCCTATATTATAACAGTTCACTTCAATCGAGTCGTACCGTCGATGATGGCCGTACAATATTTGTAATTCCTCATAGGCCGACACGAACCCAGTGCCCCAGGATCGTTCGAGGAATTTTCCCCTTGCGCACAAGTTGTCCAATGACCATGTAAGACTCAACTTGATCTACCAAGTCCTTCCTTAATCATGACCATGTTTTGCAACTTTCTATCGAGACTCCCAAGTAGCGAAACCGATCTCGACGACAACCAGTCGCGTGGACTTCCTTATCGAGACTCCCAAGTAGCGAGACCAATCTTGTGAACTTCCTTATCGAGACTCCCAAGTAGCGGAACCGATCTCGTGTGCTTTTTTATCGAGACTCCCAAGTAGCGGGACCGATCTTGTGTACTTCCTTATCGCGACTCCCAAGTAGCAGGACCGATCTCGTGTGCTTCCTTTGTCCGTGGCATGCTTTTCACTAAACCAATCGTGGCTCGTGCCTTAGACTGACTTGTTCTCTAGGCAACACTATCGCTTAAGTCATATACTTTATATGATGAGCCTTGTACTCGTGGGACTATGTGACTTGACAACCGCAGACAACAGGGGACAGTGCATGCTATGACTTCGGTAGCCCAGCCAAACTCTTGTCTAACTTATTCGTGCAATGACTTGACTAGCAAAGGCTATGCCAAGCCTTGCATCGAGGGAACATGCTATGCACGCTGTCGACTTGAACAACCAAGCTCTTTGGGTGCCTAGACATAAGCCATAAGCCGTGCAATACGACTTAAACTACGGGACAGGCGAAGGCTATGCCAAGTCTTGGACGACAGGACCGTACATGCTTTATTAAGCATTCACGCGGGCGACGCCTACGACTTAGGCTAATTCCAGTATTGTGGCAACTTAGCAACTTAGGCCAACTTCCTTCTTCCAAGCCACGGAACGAAAGACCGAGTGTCATTTTAAAGGCACGCTGAGCAGACTTCTAAGTCGACCGTGGGACCTTTCCATATTCTAACTCAATCCGACCCGTCAAAATTATTCCCTTAGCTACGTGGATGCGTCTCTTTTATTATCAAGCCTAACTTGTGCAAGTTGAAAACATGTGATTTATTATGTGAAGGCTAAGATGAGACAAGTTCTCCAAAACTACCCCACCTGAGCGAGGAGTCATCTCGAACGAGCTGGTCTTCGAGCAGCCGTTACAAGGCTAAGTCTGAACGTCGTCGTCATTTCGATTCCTCCGATTGACTGAGCGGGTCGGAGCACTATACCTTCCCACTCTTCATCCTGGGGGTTGTTCCATGCATGACTTTGATGCCGATCGTGAAAGCTCTAAGCGGACTATCTTTTCCACCAGTTCATCATCGGTAGCCAGAGAAGTGACTGTATATGTCACTAACGAGGAACAAGACGCATCCAGTTCCGGCAGTCAGGAACAGAGGATTGTTGTCTTAGAGGCCAACTTGAAAAATATGGCCAAAATGATGGTAAATATGTATGCTATGATCATGGGATAACACATTGTTCCACCGGTTGTGAATGCAATTCTAACCCAAGAACATATAGCAGCATCGGCCCCTGTCAACACCGGTCTGGGAGTACAATCTCTTCATAATACTACTATGCCAGCTCCAAGTCATTCTGGTGCTGGGGGTGGTGCTTATCATGTAGTTCCACCTCCTAACGCATCAAATCAGTCTACTGCTCCCTAAGCATCAGGGGATACTAATGAGGTAGTGAAACTTCTACGTAGTTAGTTCGAGGCTTTCAAGCAGAAGGATGGTTTGCAGAGGTTGGGGATCAAACAACCCTATCCTATAGAGTAGAAGGAAGTCTCGTTTCTACCCAAGAACAAGCCACCAACCATTTTGCTGTTTGACGGCAGCTCATCTCCAAGTCAATATCTCAATCATTTCGTGGTGATGACTGATCAACTTCAACCGAACGATGCTCTACTCACTAGAGTATTTGTCGGGTGCTTAGCGGGTACGACCTATGACCGGTATTGTAGTTTGCCAGATGGTTGCATAACATCTTTTTCAGGATTCAAGCAAATGCTCCTAGAACGATTCTATGAGGTATCAAATGACATGACTATGTCGGCCCTCATCAAAATCAAACAACGACCTAATGAAACTGTTGAACGTTTCGTTGAACGCTTCCGTCGTGAGGCACTCAAAATACCTCTGGATACTCTAAATGCACTGACTATAGATACATGCAAATCAAACTTGTTACCTATAGTCAGCATGTGGACTGGACCCACGTAATTCCATGACTAGGCCTTCTTTATAGTAAGTTTCAGGGCAGCCGAAGACAGTGTTGACAAGTTCAAACTAACTAGGCATCCAGATGCCTAATCTTGACAAAGATGAATATTCTGCAACCAACAGCAGTGGTCGTCATAATAACCGCAAGAGCAAAAAAGTTTTAGCCATCAACGTGAAAGGCAAAGAACCTTTAGCCGTCAATGTAGGTCAATCAACACCTACTACGGCAGCACCTCCACAGAGAGCACAGCATCCAAAAGAGGAATATTCCTTTGACGAGGATGACATCATAAGCATATTTGATTGTATAATCAAAAGCAACAAACTTCAACTGCCTGAAGCAAAACAGCCAGACAAAGTAGGATAAAACTGACAATCCTAAATATTGTGTGTATCACAGGTTCTTGCGACATCCGACGAGGGGGTGTTACATACTCAAAAGGAAGATCCAAGAGCAGATCAACGCCAAAGCAATCACCTTTCAGCAAGATGAAAAGTCGGTGACTGCTAATGTCGTCTTTCTACAATTTGGCGACTTTTTGGCTCAACTTGTGCAAGATGTAGTCGTTCCCATTCCAAAAGCTACTTTAGAGATCATCAATATTCCACCAGCACGAAGTGACGGTCTTGTGCCCCTGTCAACCGATAAAGGGGAAATCATGTAGATTCACCCTGATTTGGTTGCTGACTTTGAATCCAACACACATGCTTCCTCTACAAAGTCAAGAAATACAACTAAATATAAGTCATGTCATATGACTTCACTGGGTGGTCATCTTCCACCTTTGGATGCTACCTTCATCCCAGCGGTGGTCTCACCTTCTTCTTCTGAGACAACGATACCAAAGCTGAAAATCAATTACCGGCCAATATTCCATCTATATAGTAAACAGTCCCACGAACTGATGACAAAGATGGGATATGATCTGCAAAAAGCCCCTAGCTTGAATGATGGGAAAGGATCTCCTATACCTATTTCCCTACATCTTCCGCAAAACCAGTCTCGTGTTGGCTTAGGATTCTGGAAAAATCGATCATGTCTTCAAAAGAAGTCTTCCAGAGGCAAGACTAGGATGAAGAACTGCAATGTGGTTTCCTTTGCACCAGCTCTGGAAGAAATAGCCATAACTGGTACCAGATCTGGGAGGCTCTATCTCAGAGACTATCCAGAGGCACAAGAGAATGCAGTCATTCCGCCTCCATTCCCCGATGCCCCTTCAGCAGTCTTCTCCACCTATAGTCAACGTTCCATCGGCTTCATCGCCACAAGCGGAACCAGTTTCTCCCAAACCAACACCGGCCAACAAAGGCAAATAGCCAGTTCGCTTTGATAAAATATTAAAGAAAACTCCACCTCTCAGACTTGAGAAGCCGTATAACTTTGATATATTGGCTCAACTAGGCAATACGCCAGCGAGGTTATCAATTTTTGAGCTCTTGTATCTCTCGAGAGAAATTCGAAAAATAATAAGCGAAGCTTTGATGCAAGCTGGCGCTTGTCTGGCACACCTCAAAAAACTAGATGAGGAACCGGTGGCATATTTTTACTGTCATAGTACGATGTAGCTGATCCCCAATAGCACCTTCACATAAGATGATTGCTTATGGAGGACAATCGACATGACCGACCTCTCTACTATACAGGGTATGTCGATACAATGAAGGTCGATCGCATCCTGATTGACCATCGATCTGCACTCAGTATTATGCCAAAGACTCTACTGGATGTGCTGAGGATCCCAGTTCATAATCTCTCTACAACAATCATGACTATTCTGGGATTCAATTCCGAGAGAAGTGAATCTCTGGGAAAGATTCGCCTGAAAGTTCAAATTGGCAATCTTCGTACGAAAGTCACCTTCTATGTGATTGACAATCATGGCTCCTACAATGCTTTATTGGGAAGACCATGGTTGCATGAACATAACATCGTGCCATCCACTCTCTATCAATACTTCAAATATGTCGATGACAATGAAGAAGTTCGAAAGGAAGTGGCTGATCTTAATCCCTTCCGAGTCATCGAGGTATATTTTACGGACTCCAAAATATACAAAGAGGAGTCCATAAAAGTCGTATTGGCCATGGACACTGAAGAGGATCAGAAGGACAATCCAAATGATATCCTGGTGATTTCGGTCAAAGGACATACTTCTCGTCCTTCGTCTTCTCAGACGCTAACCATCAATCTCTTCTCTTCTGTCAAACATCCTCTTACAGAAAAGACGGAGCATAGGGAGCTCACCTTTTCTGAGCCTATGGTTACTAACCTTCGTCCTAACAAGCCTTCTTCTTCTCCTTCCCCTCCTCTTGTTATCAATCTTAGCAAGCCATCGACTAAGATCAAGAGCACTATTGTAAATGATGATGTAATTATCAATAAAGTAGCATCTCTTTTACAGTATACCGATGTCAATTACTATACTCGATGTTATCTAAAAATCCTAGATAACTTCGAACCCCTTACATTAGGAACAGTCCAACCTCTTCAAGACAAAATATCACTGGAATCTATGCAAGATTTGTTCTTTTTGGTTCCCTCCCGAAAGAAAGATGAACATCCTATTCTCTTCAATAAAGGATTTAATCAAAAGGCTACATCCGATAGCGATGCTAAAAATGACGATAATGGACGACTTCAACTACGTCGTTATAGTCAACAATCGAAGAACAACATCCAAAAGATGGACTATAACTTCAAAACCGGCCTCAACGGTGGTAGAGGAAGGCAAACTCCTATTCGTATACCTGCTCCAAAAGGAAAGTCAATACAATATTACAACAGAATAAAGCATGGGTTAGGCTACACCTCGCCGATCATGACCCCAGACACTTCTAAGTCTGACAAAGAAGAGCGATCTAACTCTTCTGACTCTGCTTCATGGGATTCAGACACCAGTATAGGGCATGTCCATCGAGTGACTCTATCTTCCAATATGGTGACCACCGAGTTCTCGGAAGACGACGATGATTTTGTTGAAGCCCCTGAATCTGATCCTTGGGCACAAAGAATGGATACTCAATGGAAACTTCGCTTCGAGCAATGCGAACCACCTACTGAAGATCAATTAGTCCAGGTTGATGTCGGAGATGAAGCTTCTCCAAGGTCAATCTTTATCAGCAAAAGTCTTCCTGAAGTAGATAAACAAGAACTGATTCAGCTTATTTGGGAATACATTGACGTATTCACTTGGAGTTTTAAAGATATGTCGGGATTATATCCTCAGATTGCTACCTACAAGCTCAACATCCTACCAAATGCTAGGCCAATCAAACAACAACAGTATCGATTCTGACCTGATATGATGGATGCTATAGAAGCTGAAGTCAAGAAGCTCATCGCTTGCGGCTTTATCAAAAAAAAAAAATAACATCCCGACTGGGTGGCTAATGTCGTCCCAGTTATGAAGAAAACAGGAAAGGTTCGAGTCTGCATCGACTTTGGAGACCTCAATAAAGCTTGTCCTAAGGATGAGTTCCTTCTTCCGATAACTGATGTCATGATCGACAACACTTGCGAGTTCGAGCGAATGTCTTTCATGGATGGGTTTTTCGGATACAACCAGATCAGGATGAACCTCGAAGATAAAAAAAACATAAATCTTTCTGCACTCCTCTAGGAGTCTACTGCTACACAGTCATACCATTTGGTCTAAAGAAATGCTGATGCAACCTATCAGCGGGCCATGAGCACTATTTTTCGTAAATATTTATGGAAGAAAGTCGAATGTTATGTTGACAATATTGCTGTCAAAAGTTGTCTAAAGGAAGATCACATCCAAGACTTTAGAACTATCTTTGATTTAATGTGCCAGCATCAACTCAAGATAAATCCTACCAAGTCATTCCTGGGAGTCTCTAATGGAAAATTCCTCGAAGTCGTTATTACCTCTAAGGGTACACATGTAGACCCCGAGAAAGTCAAAGCCATTCAAAAGATACGTCCTCCACGCAACCTAAAAGAGCTACGAGGATTCCAGGGGCGGCTTGCGTACATCAGGAGATTCATCTCAAATCTCTCTGGACGCTGCAGATCATTCACTAAATTAATGAAGAAAGGTGTGTCTTTTGTTTGGACTGACGAATGCCAGCAAGCATTTGACAAAAAGCGATACTTGTTGAACCCTCCAGTCCTAGTGCCTCCAGTCACAGGAATACCCTTCCTGATGTATGTTCGAGCAATAGATCATTATCTGGGTGCCCTACTAGCACAAAAGAACAAGAAAGGTTAAGAGCAAGTTATCTATTATCTCAGTCGCACAATGATCGATGCTGAACATCGATACAGCCCAGTGGAAAAAGAATGTTTAGCCCTGATGTTTGTTGTTCAGAAAATACGACATTATATCACGGATCAAACCATTCATGTTATCTCCAGAGTCAACCCTCTCCGAATCATGATGAAGAAACCCGGTATACTCAATTCCAAACTCGCTACATGGGCCATATTACTGGCACAGTATGATATGGTCTATGTCCTATAAAAGTCCGTTAAGGGTCAAGCCCTAGCTGATTTTTTGGCTGCTCATCCGATCCCTGAGACATCTAAACTCTATAACAAAATTTTTGATGAAACTCTGGAATCCAACATGACTTCAAAAAGAATCTTCGCTTGGCATATATTCTTCGACATCCAGAATCGGACCCAAAGATACTATCGTCGCCGGAGTTAGAATCGTTCTGGTATCTCCAGACGGACTAACCATTCATAGAGCTTATTCTTTGGACGAGCAGTGTTCTAATAATGTTGTTGAATACAACGCTCTACTCATCGGCCTTCAATTAGCCAAATAATTGGATATCGAATACGTTGAAGTCTATGGAGACTCTAAACTGATTGTCAATTATAGTTAGAGGCACGTATGAAGTTCAACATCAAGATCTCGTTTCATATCATGAAGCAGCAGTCAAACTGGCTACATCATTCAAAGGCTTCTTCATTGAACATGTACGTCAAGCATGCAATACAGAAGTTGATGCGCTTGCTAATCTAGTAGCAGTATTAGCGATTCCTGTGAAAAGACAACAGATGATCATTATCACTAACAGAGAATTATTCTGTATCGAAAATAATTTACATCTGGAATCTAGCAATTCAGTCGAAGTTTGTACTACAAGTGAAGACTGGAGAGCTCCTTTCATCGACTTCGCGGTGCATGACATTCTACCTGAAGATCCTAAAAAAGCAAAAATAATTCGTCGACGGTCGCTCCGATTCTACTACAATCACACCTCTAAAATACTCTATCGACGATTATATGATGGTATGCTCTTACGTTGTCTTAGAAGATAAAGCAAAGCAGATCCTACATGAAGCTCATGATGGTGTCTGTGGTGCACATTAGCCTGGTCCTAAGCTAGAAGATCGGATTCAACGCATGGGATATTATTGGCCAACCATGGTGTCAGATGCCATTGAATATTCAAGAAAATGCCAAGCATGTTAAATCCATATAGATTTTTTTCATCAACCTTCAGAATTTCTGCATCCGACTGCCGCATCATGGCCTTTCGAAACTTGGGACATGGATGTCATTGGTCCTATTAATCTTCCATCATCTTGAGGACATCGGTTTATCCTAGCTATAACTGATTACTTCTCAAAATAGGCCGAAGCTATAACTCTAGCCGAAGTCAAGACAAGCAGTATCTTCAACTTCATCAAACATCATATGATCTACAAATTTGGCATTCCTCAGCGAATCATCTATGAAAATGGATCACAGTTCATCAGTCAGAAGTTCACTCGATTCTCTGATGACAATCAGATCAACAACATTGCTTCTACAACCTACAATCCCGCCGCTAACGGTTTGGCTGAAGCATTCAACAAAACGATCATCAAGCTTCTCAAGAAGTTTGTTTCCACCAATAAACAGAATTGGAGTGAAAAGTTTAGAGAATGTCTATGGGCCTACCGTACTACTATAAGTACTCCGACTGGCTGTACACCTTTTTTTGGTGTATGGATGTGAAGTCGCCCTACCGTTAGAGATTCAGATCCCATCGTTGAGAATTGTTATTGTCAACGAACTCACAATAGAAAATAATGACCGTCTTCGACTTTAGAAGCTTGAAGCACTTGACGAGAAGCGGCTACTAGCTCAACAACATATCGAGCTATATCAAGCCCATATCTCAAAAGCCTTCAACCGTAAAGTCAAAGTACAAACATTTCAAAAAGGCGAGCTAGTCTTTACTATCAGACATACTATAACTATGACACACATGAGCAAAGGCAAGTTTGAACCAAAATAGAAGGGTCCCTACGTTATAAGCAAAAAAATTTCTTACAGAGATTATCAACTGTCTGGGATCGATGGCCGAATCGCTATGATGCCTATTAATGGTAAATTCCTGAAGAAGTACCATTTTTGAAAGTGTGTACTATATTTTCTAACAAATATTGTACATACTTCAAATCTTTGAATCTCCAGCAGAGTTTATCCAGATCTTATCATCATTGACAATGTCTACTACATCATTACAAATATTATCTTTTGAAACCCATTTGTTTTAAAAGATATCATGTTCTTGAGTCCCAGTTGGCCAAAGGATAATCAATAGATATACGAATTCACGTTCACACTACCTATGAATTCTGCTATCAACGTTAACGACTCATCACGTCCATATTACCTCTGATGATGTCATCTTTGAAATGACAATATTGTAAGTTATATTCTGTCATGTCCACATTACCTCTGAACAGAATAATAAATATTGTTATTTTCAAAAGATATGTCATGTTCAGTACCTTTGAACATATTTTTTATTCCTATCTATTAGTTATGTCTCAAACAGATACGAAATAAGTAATAGAGCCACCAAAAAGATCATCAATTTTCAATCAATGACGAGTAAAAACGTCAAAATCAATACATTTATCGAAACATTCAGCAAAACAAAAAAAATTTGTCATATCTGGATAGCTTCATCTGGGAGGTTGAGTTCTAAGATCAGTTATCAGCTTCTTCAGAGAGTCAGCTCTCTCCACTCTGGAATCAAGCACTCTTTACCTGGCCAAAGCTCTCCCGGACTCTGGGTCAAAAGGTTGCAAGGAGTTAACTCGACGTTCATTTTTTACACCCTAAATTTGGACAAATAAATCTTGTTGCCTTCTCAAATCATCCAGACGGCTCCAGACAACACTCACCCCCGAATCGATATTGTTTTTCATCGAAAATGCGACAAGGTTTTGTTAATTGATAAAACTTTGATATTTCAATTACAAACAGAACAGTATACAATGTAGGACTTAGACGTAGTCCTAGGAGTACACTTTTGTTTTTATCTGGGAACTGTATCGATAGAGTGAGTGATAATGTGTTGACTCCGTTGACGATCTGACGACGATCTTAGATTATCTGAAGGTCCAGGCTGCTCTGGATGCCGAAGCGTTTGGAGGAGAAGTAGACGTTACATTTTTTTCTTGTCTCTGTACGTAGATATGATGATCTACGTCTGTGTGTCTCGATGAAAGAATGATCCTTCTATTTATAGGTGGCAGACTGGTCTGCTCATGGACGCATATATAGGATGTAACTATACGTTGGAATGCTACGTAGATGATGTTGTGGGGCGCATGGATGATGCGTCCTGAGTTGAAGCGGAATCTTGTTTGAACAGTACTATTGGGCTGCATTAGAGCTGACACGTAGTAGTTGTGAAGATTCGTCCGTTGTTGAGATCTTGGGTGGTTAGCACCCATTCGTAAGAAGAATTGAGTCAAATGACATGTGGCACGTGTTCATGGCTCAAAGATCTCGGATTTGGTGGAGGGTGATCTGTCAGGATGCGCCTAGGATCTGGCGCATGGGACGACTTGGTCTATGACTTTTAGGAGTCACAGATAAGTCTGGCGTATGGCTTCTTAGATGCATGCAGAGCTTCGAGTGCATGGCTGAGGAGGCGCATGCAAAGACTTGGCTTCTGCCATTTGGGATCAGGAGTAAGTCGGGGCGTATGACTTTTGAGGCGCATACAAACTTCTAGGCACATGGCTGTGGAGGCACATGCGAGTGATCGGCCAGCCACGTGGCAAGGACAACTGTAGCCGACAAAAGTCAGTAATGATGATGCAGACATCTGTGGCTCTTCATTTTCTGCAAAAAGCTGCCAACCGTTCAGTCTTCAGGGAACGTACTGCCAACTCTGTCACATAGCATTAAATGCTTAATGGGTGACGAGTTGAAGTGGGTGCATCAGTTTTTACCCCACTAGGCGCATGGGTCTTTGTCCCATCGGTACAGAGCGCATGGTGCTGATGGCACATCTGCCACATAGCGCATCCTCATTGGCCCGTCTGTTGAGTTCTTCGAGGCATTTAATGGTCGTTTTGACTTGGCTAAATACGAAGAGGCAGATTCATCGTCATTAATGCAAATTTATTGCACAGAATATGAGGAGACTGCTACTTGGCGCATGGGTGAGAGTTGCCCCAGCTTATAAATAGCTTTGTGAAGAGTTTTGTTTTATATTTCACTTAGCTTTCCTTCATGGATACGAACTCGATCGGTCCCCTGTCTTGGCGAGTTGACGATGAACTCCTTCTGAAGACGAAGATGTGCCGATTTGGTTTATTCACCAGCGGCCCTATTTTCGTACAAGCCTGTGAAGTGTCTATTGCATCCAAATATCGGGATCATCGTATCCCGACACAGGTTAAAGGTACCTGTTGCATCCAAATATCGGGACGGTCGTGCCCCAATTTTTGTTATGCTGGAAGAGCCGCAGATCGGGGCTATCGTACCCCAATTTTGTTAGGCTAGAAGAGCCACTACTCCTGCTAGAGTGCCCGCACACTGATGGGGAAGTGATTCGTTCTGACTGTGCACGGGGATACGCCTACGCTGATATGATAGGATGATGCGCCTGACAAGTGATACGCCTGGCTGTGGCACTTGAGTGATGCGCCTGGCTGTATGTTAAAGTGATGCATCTAGCTGTATCTTGTAGGATTTTTTTCTCTTTATAAAAGAATTCTCCTTTGTAGAAGAGTTTTAAACATGTAATAGACTTTCATATGAAATGAAAGCCCAATTTTTATGTTTTAACTTCTTTGATGTTTTCTGCTGTGCCAAGTGTTCTGCTGAGTTTCCTGGCACATGGGACGCATGAGATTTAGGGCGTATAGGATTTCTGGCCTTAAATGCGCCTAAAATTCCATGCTTCTACAAGACCCCCTTCAAAAATTTTAAAACTTTCTGCCAAGTTTTGGAATACTTTGAACGAGAAGCATGGGTAGTCGTTGTTCTGGGCACATGTCCTCGTCTGGGCGCATGGCTCTTCTAGGCGCATTATTGCTCCGTGCATTACTGTAGGGTGCGCATGTTCTTCTCGATTTTAATGCAAGAAGATAACGCCTCAAATTTTGAAAGATTAATGATAATCTTTTGAAAGATATGCACCCAAAGAGTTTTTGCTGATGTCAGCCTTTATCGGTTCACGTACGTGGCTCATGCCTATAAATAGGCGTCTGTGAGAAAGAGAGAGTCGTCTACTCTTGTTTTCTCCTTCTCCTTCATCCTCTAGAGTCTTTCGAAAACCTTAGATTCTGTAGAGAGAGGGATCCTAAGACTCCCCGCAGTAGTACTGGCCAAGGAAGGGGAAAGGACAAGGAGCCCGTGGAGGTCGACGTGGAGGACATCCCCGTCGTCGCAGCGACGCCAGTCGACATTCGGCTGGCGGTGATCGGTGGGTGATCCTCTGCCTTCGTGTTTTCACTTCGTTGCACCACTATTGGGGTGCGTGGGTGTGACTGAAATGAATCACATCCCCATTGACCCATATAGGCTTTCCATTGCTGACGCGCATGGACTTTGTCCTGATGATGTACCGAAGCTCCTTTTGCTGACGCGCGTGGACTTAGGTCCTGATGATGCGCTG
The DNA here is from genome assembly GCA_029216955.1 of Iris pallida. Classification (NCBI taxonomy): domain Eukaryota; kingdom Viridiplantae; phylum Streptophyta; class Magnoliopsida; order Asparagales; family Iridaceae; genus Iris; species Iris pallida. Next base: position 5,095,786 of record JANAVB010040619.1, on the reverse strand, counting down.
AAGCTTCATTTGCTGACGTGCATGGACTTTAGGTCCTGATAATGTGCCGAAGCTCTATTTGCTGATGCGCATGGACTTAGGTCCTAGTGATGAGCCGAAGCTCTATTTGCTGACGCGCGTGGACTTAGGTCCTGATGATGCGTCGAAGCTTCTCTTCGGAAGCCCCTGGGCCTCGGTCCTATGCGTCTTGATGAGCTTCTGACTGTGCTCATGGGTTTCAATCCAATTGATGCACCAGATGCGTTGATGCACCTCAGATGCTTGTTTTGAGCTTCTAAGTATTTTGCTAACTTTTTCTTGATTCTATTGCAGTATCCATGTCGAAGGCAGAGGCTGTCGTGAAGGAGGAGATACTGTCTCCTATCGTTAAACAAGAGCCGGTGACCGTTAAGAATGAGGTGTTACCAAAGGTTGAAGTCAAGGAAGAGTCGGTGACCATCAGGAAGGAAGTTACTCCCAAGATTGAATTTGCTGTCAAGGAGGAGCCACCGTCAGAGGGTAGTAGTACCGAGAGTTCTGACCCCCAGCCCCTACAAAAGACCTCAACCAGATTGATCCTTTATATGCAAAGTGGCTGAGGAAATGGTACATACCTCAACGCAACTATGATCCCTGGCTGTGAGGATTCATTGGTTGCCTTGCAATTGCTATTTTTGGGAATATGAATAAAGTCAATGTCCCTATTTTGTCTTAGTGTTTCTGTCTATCTTTAGCTTTTGTTTGAGATCCAAAGATGTAGTTTGTGTTTTGTTTCTTTTTAACGTTAATGTAATCCAATCCTACTTAGATGAAGAAACGAAGAACCTTTTGCTTTTGTTCATTCTTGTGATGAATCTATGATTTTTGGTGGACCTATTATCTTTTGTGCACCTTAGTTTCTAGGTACAGATAATAAGTTACGAAAGGAGAAAACTGACATATTTACTCAGAGGTGGTATGGACGTGGTAAATATGGGTTAATGATAGAGCGTTTCTACTCATAGGTGACATGGACGTGGTAGGAGTGAACTCGGTAGGGATATATAGAACAACTCAGAGGTGATGTGGACATGGATGTTCTGTGATTGACATCCAACAACGAGGGGATTGTTGTATGGGATGTTTACTCAGAGGTAATGTGGACATGGTAAACATAGTAATGAGCATGATCCTACATAGTATAGAATTATGCTTTATAGGGTGTAGAGAAGAAACTCTGAGGTGATGTGGACGTGGTTGTTCTCCTACTGGGGATGCAACAGAACAACTAGGTTCCAGGAGCACTTGATTGTCAAAGAAAGGGAGTGAACTTTGTTATCAGGTTCACAAATTCTCTTGCTGGGAAGAAGGAAGTATATTTTGAAGGATGTCAAGAATAGTACTTCTTTAGGAACTTGCCATTGATGGGCATTATGAACAAGTCTCCATTAGGTTGAACGAGACGGTAAGCACCGTTTGGGTATACCGTCTCTATGATGAAGGGTCCTTCACATTTAGGTTTAAAATTTCCCAGTGTCTTGTGAGTCATCACCATCGGTCTCCTGACTGCCAGAACAAGGCCGCCTACTTGGAAAGTCCTCTGTTTGACTCTTCTGTTGAAAGCCTGTAAAATGCGGGCTTGATAAAGTTCGATGCGCTGTTGAGCCAATAGGCATTTTTTATCCAACGCTTCCAACTCTTGCAGACGGCGACGTTGATTATCTTCTTCCGTCAGCTGGTTTGTGATTACCACTTAGAGTGAGGGTATCTGGATCTCTAGAGGCAGTACTGCTTCGCTTCCATAGACCAAAGAGAATGGTGTGTTACCTGTCGGGGTCCGTACCATCGTGCAATAGGCCCAAAGGCATTCACCGAGCTTCTCGTCCCAGCTGCACTTGTTGGATGACACGACCTTTTTGAGCAGCTTGACGATGGTTTTATTAAACACTTTGGCCAATCCGTTTGTTGCCGGATTGTAGGCGGTTGATGCCATATTCTGAATACGATTCTTGTCGCAGAATCTACTGAACGCATGCTGATGAATTGTGGACCGTTGTCGTGGATGATCCTCCAGGGCACCCCAAAATGGTAGATGACGTGATGCTTGATGAAGCTGATCACCTTTGAGCTTTTTACCTCTGTCAATGGTACTGCTTCTGTCCATTTGGAGAAGTAGTTGGTGATTGCTAGGATAAAGCGGTGTCCCCTGGATAAGGAAGGGGTGATTGGTCCCACTATGTCCATGCCCCAGGCTTCAAATGGCCAAGAGGCGAACGTAGGATATAGAGGTTCTGACGGTCTGTGGATGAAGTCGGTGTATAGCTGGCAAGCATAATATTTCCTTGCATACTCGACAGCGTCGCCCATCATGGTCGGCCAGTAATAGCCCATATGTCGAAGTCGATCCTGTAGTTTAGGAACTGGTTAATAGGCTCCGCATGTTCTGTCCTGAGCTTCTCGAAGAGCTTCGGCTGCTTCTTTATTTGATGGACATCGGAGGAGAAGTCCATCGTAGGAGCGTCGGTACAGCATTTTAGTGGCCGTATCGTAATAGAACCGGAGCGATCACCTTTTGACTGAACTGCTTTTTTTGGGTCCACCGGAAGGATTTCGTAGATGGCAAAGTCGATGAACGGGAACCTCCAGTCTCTTACATTGATGCTGGTGTCTGTATCCATGATATAAGTTGTCCGCATGCACAGATTATTTCTGGGGTATGCCAAATCTCGGCCCACCACTGTGATGAAGTGTTGTGTGCCGACCAGTGCTGCTAACAAGGCAGCAAGGCCGGCCAGAGCGTCAGCTTCTAAGTTTTGTAGCCGAGGCACATGTTCTATGAAGAATTCAGTGAAGGTTGAGATGATGTCCAACGCTGCTTTGTGATAAGAGATCAAGTCTTCATGGCGGACTTCGTATTGTCCTTGAACTTGATTGACGATAAGCTTCGAGTCGCCGTAAGACTCGAGGTATTCTACCCCCAGCAGTTTTGCTAACTGGAGTCCCATAATGAGGGCATTATACTCTGCAACATTGTTGGAGCACGGCTCTGAATGGGAATAGGCACGCTGGATGACCAACTTGTCGGGAGAGATCAGGACTACCCCTACTCCTACGATGATTTGGCCTTTGGGGCCTGTTCTTGAAGCACCGTCGAAGAACATCCGCCAAACGGGGTTCTCTTCGGAAAATGTTTGATTCTCGCACTTCATCTGGAATGTCTTCATAGAGTCTAGACGACTCCGGAATTGGGTGCGCGGCTAGGAAGTCGGCCAGTACTTGGCCCTTGACAGCCTTTTGCGGGACGAATACCATGTCATATGGTGTCAATAGTAGCGCCCTAGTAGCTAATCAGAAATTTAGCGCTCCCGGCTTTGTCATGAGAACTCTGAACGGATTGACTCGGAAGATGACGTGAATTGTCTGTCCCGAGACATAATGGCGAGTCTTCTGGATGGCGAACACCAAAGCTAGATACTCCTTTTCGACGAGATTGTACCAATGTTCGGCCCCGATCATCGTTATGCTGAGGTAGTAGATGGCTTATTCGTGGCCCGTATCATTGTTTTGGGCCAACAAAGCGCTAAAGAAATGGTCCATTGCGCGAACATAGAGTAGAAATGGTTTTCCTACGACGGGCACCACCAAGACTGGAGGGCTCGTCAGATAAGCTTTAATGTCGTCAAAGGCTTTCTAACATTCTTTCGTCCAAACATTGGAGACTCTCTTCTTCATGAGCTTGGTGAAGGGTTGGCATTTCCCGAAAAGGTTTGCGATAAACCTTAGGATGTAGGCGACACGTCCCTGCAGGCTTCAAAGTTCTCTAAGGTTCTTTAGAGGGTCCATGTCAAGGATGGCTTTAGTCCTCTCGGGGTCGACATAGATGCCTTTTGTAATGTTAATGAAGCCTAAGAACTTTCTACTGGAAATCCCAAGGAAGAATTTGGCGGGGTTCATCTTGAGCTGATGTGCCTACATGAGATCGAAGACTGTCTTCAGATCTTGTAGGTGGTCGCCTCGAAGATGGCTCTTGACGGCGATATCGTCAACATAGCATTCGACTGTTTTGCGGAGGTGCTGGCGGAAGATAGTTCTCATAGCTCTTTGGTATGTGGCACCTGCATTCTTCAGGCCAAAGGGCATTACTGTGTAGCAGTAAAATCCCTTCGGAGTCCTGAACGACGTGTGCTTTTCGTCGTCTGGGAACATCTTGATTTGGTTGTAGCCCGATTACCCGTCCATGAAGAACATGCGTTCAAAGCCACATGTATTGTCGATCATTACGTCGGTGATCGGGAGTGAAAACTCATCCTTCGGGCAAGCCAAGTTGAGTTCCCAGAAGTCAATGCAGATCCGAATCTTTCCATTCTTCTTGGTGATGGGGACGACGTTGGCACCCGCTCTGGATGTTGCTCTTCGCGAAAAAACCTGCTGCCCAGGAGTTTACCTACTTTTCTGTCAATAGCATCTATAATGTCGGGATGGAAGCGTCGTTGTTGCTACTTAACGGGCTTAGCGTAAGGTAAGATATTAAGCTTGTGCATTACGACGTGTGGGTCGAGCCCCGACATGTCTTCGTAACTCCAGGCGAAGACGTCGATGTATTCTTTGACCAGTTTAACCAAAGATTCTCGGTCCTTTCCTGCCAAGCTCTTGCTGATGAAAATATGTTTGGATGAATATCCATCCCCGAGGTCGATCTGTTCGACTTCTTTTTCGGTAGGGGGTTCTCGTAATTCAAAGCGAGATTTCCATTATGAGCCTAGGCATTGAGCCTAGGGTTCTTCTTCGAAGAACTATATTGTTTGATTGTCGTCTTCATCTTCTGAAGGATGTGCAAATGTCATGTTGGCTGACAGCACCTTCCTGAAGATTGGGCTGACGCTGGTGTCGGAGTCCCAAGTTGAAGCCTCAGATGAGTGAGAGTGTGCGATGTCTTCTGCTTCTGAACTTTTTGGGGTTGTTGGGGATGTGATGTAGCCCACCCTCCGTCGAGTATGGTGATAATAGTCTTGTGGCTTTCCTTTCCGAACAGGGAGTCATAAGAAAAGACATCGGCCCTTGCCATAATTTAGACCTTGGCCACTTTTCAGGTTGTAGCCCATCTTTTGGATGAGATACTTGGCTCGATCATTGTACCGGTAAATTTGTATTCAATCGGTGTTGGTTTCTGGCTCTATCGATGGAAGGTCTTGGTGACACTCGACTTTGCCGAAGATGATAGGTTTCTCGTCATAATTCCGAGGCGGGACTATATAATAGACTCCTTGGTATAGGATGACTCAATTTACATGATTAACAGTCATTATTTGTGTTTCCAACGACCATAGAGCATTATCTAGTGTATACATGGCATTCCAATGTGGAAGACTAGAATAATTGAAAGACACCCTTTTATTGATAAAATACGGGATCTTGTCTCGAGGGATTACATTGTCAAGGGACGGTGTGTCCACATTGGCAGATATGTACTCTTCCCGTTCTTCGTCAGTGAGTACTGGAGCAGCCTGAGGTGGTTCGGGAGAACCTATTGGGAGCTTGGCCTTTATCGGCTCTGGTGTCTATAGAGGGCCTTCTCTTGAAGCTTAAGAGGGGCTGAAGACTGAGGAGGTCTGCCTTTAAGCCGCACCTTGAGAGGTTCCTCAGTTGGTGTTCCGGCGACTGGTGCCTTCCCATGTAGTTTAGCTATGACAGGAGCCGACACTTGGGGAAGCTTCCCCTTGAGTCGTATCTTCAAGGGGGCTTCAGTGGATGCTCCGCCTAGAGAAGTTGGTGCCCTCCTACGAAGTTTTACCACTATAGGAGGCGGTATTTGAGGTGGCTTTCCCTTGAGTCGTACTTTCAGGGGAGCATCAATTGTCATTTCTGTCTCCAAGTCAGCTTCGGCTTCGGCTTCATTATTGGCATCGTTTGCTTCATCTTCGAGATGAATCAACTTGCATAGATCAGAATCGGTGAAGAAGGCCTCAATCCTCCTGAAAGGATCGACATCAGCGAACTCTGTTCGGACTATGCCGTTGGTGGATACATATTTTATACATTGATGGAGAGTGGATGGTACCACCATGTATTCGTGTAGCAACGGCCACCCTAACAAGATGTTGTAGTTGACGTCCGCATCCATAATATAACAGGTCACTTCGGTTTGGAGATCACCGATATGACACTTCAGCCGGATCTTCTCCAGCGGCTAACTCTTGCTGGCATTGAAGCCAATGATTGTAGTATGGGATGCTGTCAGACGATGCATCGGGATCCCCAACGTCTGGAGCAGAGTTTTGGGGATAATGTTGGGAGAAGACCCCGGGTCGATCTGCATTCGATCCACCTTGATGGCATCGACGTACCCTTGTAATACTGTGGTCTGTTGTGCCTGTTGTTCTTGAGCAACATGTCTTATTGAGTGAATGTGATGTTGGGGATGATCTCCCCCAAACTATGGCAGTGTGGACATGTTGTTGGATTGTCCTCAGGCTGCTTGACCAGACTGATGAAAGACTCAGCATCCTTCAAGACTTCGCAGAGAGCCTCCCGAGTATCTTTCGACAGGCGGAGGAGCTCGAACAAGGACAGCCGAGCTGGAGTACTGGCAAGTTGTGCCAGCATGTCGAAGTTGTGGGGTTTGGTTAACCCCGAAGTGTTGTTTCTTCGTAGAGGCCTGTCGAAGCGGGCCTTCTTATGCTTCTGTTTGTCAGCTGCTGGAAGTCGGGAAGGACCTTCACCTTGAGCAGCCAAGGTGGTGATGGGAGGTGCCACTTCTACAAGGGCTTCCTCAGGCTGAGCGTTCTGCTGTGAACTCATTTTTACAGGAAGTGCCTCCTTGGGGGAGGAGGTCACCATTCAGTAAGACTTGGTCTTCTTGCCTTTAGCTTTAGAGGTAGAATATACCCTCGGTTGAGTCAGTTCCGGAGCAAGATCTAGGTGAACCCACATAATCTTCCTTCGAGATGTGGTAAATAGAATCAGTCCAATGTGTCACTACCACATTTTAGCTTGAGGGTATTTTAGTCATTTTGTGAATTTTTGAATTTATTTTGAATTGTTGAATCGATGATTTCTATTTTTGACTTTGACTAGTTGAGACTTTGGAGACTAACCTAAATGTTGACCCTAGCTATGGTGACTTGGTTAGTATGGTGGGACCCTAGTCCAACTTAAGTCAACCCAATTTTAGTCATTTAGAACCAAGTTTGAAATAGGAGAATAAGACTAGGTTCAATGACTTATGACTTAGGAATTTATTTCCATGACTAATGAAACTTGGCCCAAGGCCCATGACATGAGACCCTAACCCTAACCTAGCCATTAAGTGGCCGACCAACATTGGGAACCCCTTATAGAATCTCTCTTTCACTTGTTCTTGCCTCTTTTGTATTATTCCAACTTCTTGAAAGGAAAGGTAATTTTCATCTTCCCTAATTCATAATAAATCAATTTTAATTCCTTTTTGATCCAAATCTTTTGCAATAGAGTCTAATCATCCTCTATTTGATATTCATGGAGAGTAATTTCAGTTTGGGAACAATTTGGAGGATTTGACTAGCAACGGGAATCAATCGATGTGGGGCTTTTCTTGCCATTTGACATCCTATAGGTAAATCCTTCAAATTGTATTTAAATTCTGTTTTCTTTGCATGGTAGCCTAGATCTAGGTCTCCCCTAGCTGTAGTGTAAGTTTTGTGTCAATTATATTTGATTTCGTGTCCGTATCGGACACGTATCCTAAACTATAACTAAGTGTTAGATGAAATGTTACACCCAATATTTTGTACTATTTTTGGAATTGTGTTTGAATAGATTTTGTAACGCCCCAGTCCCAAAATACGTAGGACTAGGTACGTATCCATGCCAGCTGTATTAATACGAGTACAATCCAATATATGGAAACCTCGTATGAATACATAAGCTGTAAAATGCAGTAGAACCATAACTAATCTCATCCACACAAAATAAATGAAATAAAGATGTCATATAATGAGAATGAATTTGTCTTGATACAATATGTTGGGCGGAGACAAATCCACTACCAACAAAATAAGGAAAAGTACATAAAAAATTAAATGAGTGGCGAGCGAAGCGAAGACGATCCAAGCGCAATCATCCTCGAAGAAATAACAATGATCACGGCTAGAGCTAGAACACCTGCGAAAGATAATAGCACACACCTGGGGAGATAACCAGGTCCTCAGAGGGACGTAACAAGACACATAATAGCATGCCATATAAACTGAATAAATATTGCTCAAATAAATAAGTCAATTAAATTTATAACATGGTCCAATACGCACCAACTGAACGAGCGTACCATCCCCCCCAACCAAACAAGGACAGGAGATGGTAAACTAATTCACGGTGACGTATGTTTCCATACTAATAATCTAATATGGTATCCGGACCCCAACAAGGTTCAATACCTTCTCATCGAAGTAGTAAGTCACACCTACAACCAAACAAGGACAAGATGTGACGAACTAATCCGCGACAAGTTATTATTCCAAGCCACGGTCAGATACAAGTTGTCACGCCCCAGAACCAGAATACTGGAGAGCGGAGGAAGACATAGCCAGCTACGTATATTGAAATAGAATACATCTCAACTATACGGTCACGGCTGTCTAGATATGAGGGTTTACTACAAGCCAGCAGTCTCTTAAGATCAAGCCTATTGTCTCAATCTCAAGCAATTAACAGAGTTACAAGATATTAGAGCATCAAATATATATATATAAGGCGTCCCAAATATTACATATTGGATGATCATGAAGCTAGTCGTACAAAATGATAGGACTAGCAAGAGTTCAGTCATACATGATCAACCCTAGGATTTGTTAATCATGTTTACAGCCCGTAGGCAGACAGTAAGTAAATGTGCATCGAGCTAACAGGTGCTCGTCGGCTAAACGCCTCAAAAGAATAAATTTACATATAAGTGGGTGAAACAAAAAGGGAAAACCCACTCGTAGCCCGGGTTCCGTTTAGTGTTCACCATTGGGCTAGAAGCTTGGTAGATCCTCGGGAGCTGCTCCGAAATCTGGCCACACAAAACCAGCTGGGTCAAACCCCAGAAAGAGCAAGTGCCACAAGGGAGGCCACAAATAAGAACAAAAGCTAGCATATCAGAACATAAAGAATAAAAGGAAAGTACAAGTAGTAAAGTACACAGGGCGATAAACGACTAGGGACGCGGAACCATTCCGGGAGCCAGGTTACAATCCTTAAACCAGACAAGGATCGGGGTTGTAACCCTTCGCCTGAATAGCTCACTGTTTCTACTCATTTATCGTTAAGATAAGTAGAACAAACATGCTCAGGAGATAGCAGGTACTGGAGCTAGACAAGACTTAGACAAGGCTGGACACCAACCATTCACAATCGGCCAAGCAAGTACTACGGCTTACTACTTTAACTAACTAGGGTTATCATAAGCCTAATTACTAACAAGATGCAAGTGAGAAACTTCCAGTCCCAAGCCCTGCAGACTATCCAGTTATCCTTCCGCGAATTGAGAGTTATAGGTGGGTACATTGCCCGGGAGACAAATGTACCCTTAGGTGACTTAGAGGGTGCAACACATGACAGTGTGCTGGAAATGTGCTCTACTCGTCGGCAAGCTACAAGTCCATTAAAGCGCCCAGATAACGAGATTGCCTGTGACTGGAAATTCTCCATGTTCTAGTTTGATCTAATAATTAGCCTAATCCAATTTAGCGCGAGTCCCTGGCCGTGGTACCCAGGAAGTCGCGTCCTAGACATGATGCAAGACAAGACAAGTGGATTGTACAAACAAGCAAGCAGGAACACCCACGGTGTCAAGTTGATTATACGAGTTAATTACAAGTTACAAGTCAAGTCAAGTCAGGAGTGCGCCGCCACGGGCCACTATCAAGTTATCAAGATAAATCATGTCAGGGTGCTTGTTAGGAGTGCACCACTACGGGTCACTGTCATGTCAGGTTGGTCATGTCAGGAGTGCACCACTACGGGTCACTGTCGTGTTATGCTAGTTCCTTGTCATGCCATGCACAATAGTCATTCCAAACATATTAAGTAAAGTCAAGTTCATGACAAAAGGCGTAAGGATATAAAATGAACGTAAAATATCTAATAAAATACCGATATATATAGGACTATAAAAGAGCCAAGCTTAAAGAAATAACCAAAACTCCAAAAGCCAATAGATTGCGCAAGGGGTCAGGGAGTTGGATTGCGCAGGTGTCAGTTGCGCAGGGTGCCAAGTGCGCAGGGGCACAGGGCACAGGGGCAGATTGCGCATGAACAGACTGCGCAGAAGTGAACTGCGCATGGGTGGATTGTGCAGGAACAGACTGCGCAGAAGTCAACTGCGCATGGGTGGATTGTGCAGGGGTTACTTTGTGCATGGCTGGCTTGCGCATGGATGGCTTGTGCCAGCGTAATCCAGCACAGCACAAAGCACTGGCTGAGGTCATGCGCAATCGGCCATGCGCTAAAGAGCACAGGCCGGGGGTGCACAATCGGCCATGCGCTAAAGAGCGCAAGGCAGAGGGATGTTCTTCCTGGCCGAGAGCAGGTCCAAGAACACCAAGAACTTCAATTCTTCATAACTTTGTCAAATCAAAACCAAATCTAGATTTTCAAAGTTCTAACTTGAGTAAAATCGAATTCTCTTCCACATGGAAGCATCAAAACATGCAAAAATCGAAGTTTAATAGATCAAAACCAAGGATTTTCGAAAATGGTTAAAACCTAGATCTAGAAGAATGAAAGCTCCAAATCACAAAATGTCAAGTTCTAAAGTTGTTCTCCATGGCCTAATCTAGCTAATGGACAAATAAAAAGTGGTGCTTATTTGATGGCAAGGTGCACTTGCCTATGGGTTGGGGAGTTGTGTGGAAGAAGGAAGAAGGAAGAAGGAGAAGAAGTTAATGGAGAATAAAGAGGAGAGAGAAAGTTTGGTGGAGATATAATGAGGGTGGGTGTGTTGTGTTGAGGGTAGAGTGTAGGTTAAAGTGTACCAATTCATATTAAACCAAACCTAATCAAACCAAACCAATTCCACAAAATAAAACTAAGCCATGGTACAAAACCTATTTACGAGAAACCAAAATCCGCAAGTCGAGAAAATTAAAATACGTGCCAAAATCAAATTCGAGCATAAATACGTAATACAGAAAATGGGGGTGACAACTCTTCCCACCTTCAAAGAATTCCATCCTCAAAATTTAATCAAGGAGCTAGAGATTGCCACGACAAGCTATACTAAGCACAGACAAGCTACACTAAGCAGTTCAATCATACAATCATACAATACAAGCAAGGAAAGGGAAAGCGTAAGGCATAAGAAAGACATTATACCTCACAAGTCAAACATGTAGGGATATCGCGATCGGATGTCGTCCTCACGCTCCCACGTTGACTCACCTAGAGAGTGATGACCCCAAGCAACACGGACTAAGTTAATAGTCTTGTTCTTGAGCGTCTTTTCTCTCCGGTCCAATATAGACACGGGCCTCTCCTCATACGAAAGGTTGGTACCAACAACCAATTCTGAATGATCTAGGATATAGCTCGGGTCCGGGATGTACCGTCTTAATTGGGATACATGGAATACATCATGTACCTCATTTAGCGACGGCGGAAGAGCGAGATGATAGGACACATCGCCTACTCGCTCCAGAATATCGAACGGCCCTATATACCTAGGACTAAGCTTTTCCAGTACGCCAAAACGAATGACGCCGCGGGTAGGTGAGATCCTAAGGAATACATGGTCACCGACGGCAAATTCTAAGGGACGTCGATGAGCATCGGCCCAATGGCGCTGGCGATCCTGAGCAACTCGGAGGTGATCTCTGACTTTCCTGACCACTTCAACCGTCTGAGAAATCAGTTCTGGACCGAGCATCTGCCTCTCTTCGATATCGTCCCATGCTAACGGGGATCTGTACTTCCTACCATACAGAGCCTCGAAGGGTGCCATCTGGATACTGGCCTGAAAACTATTGTTGTACGAGAATTCCACCAGGTGCAGGTGATCCTCCCACGAACCACCGAAGTCAAGGGTACACGACCGCAACATATCTTCGAGAGTTTGTATAGTATGCTCTGACCGCCCATCTGTCTGCGGATGATACGCTGAGCTGAACTTGAGACGAGTCCCTAAACTTTGATGAAGACTGTGCCAGAAGTGCGATGTAAATCTCGTATCCCTGTCTGATACTATGCTGACTGGTACTCCGTGAAGTCGGACGATCTGCCTGAGATACATTTCTGCTAGCTGTGCCGTCGACTGTCCAACTCTGAATAAAAGAAAGTGTGCCACCTTGGTAAGCCTGTCCATAATGACCCAAATAGCATCTCTGCCTGCCGGAGATCTGGGTAACCCAGTCACGAAATCCATGGTAATGTGTTCCTATTTCCATTCTGGGATCGGCAAGGGTTGAAGAAGTCCAGCTGGCCTCTGATGTTCAGCCTTGACTTGTTGGCAAACCAAACATCGAGAGACATACCGGGCTATCTCTCTCTTCATACCATTCCACCAAAAGTGTTGACGAATATCTCTGTACATCTTCGTACTGCCTGGGTGGATGGAATACTGCGAACTGTGAGCCTCTACCATGACTTCCTGTCTGATATCTCCACTGGGTAGATAAAGACGTATGCCGTGTCGAAGTGTACCATCCTTATGAATACATAACTCTGGCCTTCTTCCTGCCTCGCACTCTGCTCTGAGCCACTGAATCTTGGAATCTGTTAACTGTGCTGTCCGGATCCTCTCAACTATGGTGGACTGAATCTGTAGGCTGGCCATCAAGGCCACATCGGAAGGAAGAACCACTTCAATTCCCATCTTTTGAAGATCCGCCAATAGCTCTGGTTGCGCCGTTAGGAAATAAACTCCGGCTCTCCGGCTCAACGCATCTGCTACAACGTTGGCCTTCCCTGGATGATACTGCAAATCCACATCGTAGTCCACCAGTAGCTCGAGCCATCTTCTCTGCCGCATATTAAGATCCTTCTGGGTGAAAACATACTTCAGGCTCTTATGATTAGTAAATATCTCCACTCTGTCTCCGTACAAGTAGTGCCTCCACAACTTAAGTGCAAATACTACTGCTGCTAGCTCCAAGTCGTGGGTCGGGTAATTCTTCTCATGATCACGGAGTTGACGTGACGCATAAGCAATTACCTTCCCATGCTGCATCAAAACACATCCCAATCCTCTGCCTGAAGCGTCGCAATAAACTGTGAATCCTCCGGTCCCATCTGGAAGGGTGAGAATGGGAGCCGTTATCAAACCTCGCTTCAACTTCTCAAATGATTCCTGGCATTCTGCTGTCCAAACGAACGGCACATCCTTGCGGGTCAACTGGGTCATCGGTACTGAAATCCTTGCAAAATCAGAGACGAACCGCCGGTAGTAGCCGGCCAATCCAAGAAAGCTACGAACTTCTGCCACTGAGCTGGGTACTGGCCATGCCTCGATAGCCACAATCTTCTGGGGATCCACTTCCACTCCTTCTCTGGTAATGATGTGACCCAAGTAAGAAATATGATCGAGCCAGAACTCACATTTACTGAACTTGGCGTACAACTGGTGCTCTCTGAGAATCTGGAGGACAATTCTGAGATGATGCTCGTGCTCTGCTTCACTCTTGCTGTAGACCAGGATGTCATCAAGGAATACTATCACAAACTGATCCAAATAAGGCATAAAAATATGGTTCATGAGGTCCATGAACACTGCCGGCGCATTGGTCGCTCCAAAGGGCATAACTAGAAACTCCCAATGCCCGTACCTAGATCTGAACGCCGTCTTCGGGATGTCCTGCTCTCTGACTCTGATCTGGTGGTATCCTGACTGCAAGTCTATCTTCGAGAAAACTGAAGCCCCCTTGAGTTGATCAAACAAGTCATCTATCCTCGGGAGAGGGTATCTGTTCTTGATTGTCACTGAGTTCAAGGTACGATAATCAACACATAGCCTGGATGTACCATCCTTCTTTTTCACAAGAAGCATCGGGGCTCCCCAAGGCGATCCACTAGCACGAATGAATCCCTTGGTTCTAAGTTCTTCAATCATCTTGTACAAAATCTCCAACACTGAAGGCGCCATTCTGTAGACTCGCTCTGATACTGGTGCTGTCCCGGGAATCAAGTCGATGGTGAACTCAATCTCCCGCTCTGGTGGCATCCCTGGAAGTTCCTCTGGGAAGACATCTGGAAACTCTTTAACTATCCGGGGCAACTGTACTGATGCTACTGCCATCCGCAATACTGGAGGAGATGGCTCTACTGTGCCTCTGGAAAATGAAAACTCTGGCTCTCCGGGAATACTAAAGACAACTCTGCCAATATGGCAGTCTATCCTAGCATAATGGTTCCTCAACCAATCCATGTCTAGGACTATATCATAGTCTGCCATAGGGAACTCTATGAGCCTAGCGGAGAACTCTCTACCGCTAACTACGATCCGACACAAGGAAAATACTCGATCTACTCCCACAAGACCATTACCAGTAAGTATATTGAGCCTCACTGATAATGACTCGGGCTCCAATCCTATCCGTGTCGCAAATCGTGCAGACATGAATGAATGCGATACACCAGAATCAAATAATACAGATGCTGGAAAGGTGTTGACGAGAATAGTACCTGCTACTACCTCACCTGGTGCAACTTCTTCTTCCATGGTCATCATCATAGCCTGACCTCTAGCTGTGGGTCCTCTCTGCTGGAAACCCCTTTGTCGGTTCTGTGCTGGAGCCTGGGTGAACTGCTGCTGGAAGGCCTGGGCCTGGGGCAACAATGGCCTCGGGTACTGCTGTTGCTGCTGCTGCTGGACTGGAACTGGGGCTGGTCCTCTCACCGAAGAACTAGAAAGGTTGGATGATGATGGACCTCCCCTATTCGGGCAGGTCCCTATCTGGTGGTCTGCTCCTCCACAAGCCAAGCACAATCCCTGTGCCCTACGACACTCTGCCACTACATGGCCCGGCTTCCCGCAATAAGAACATCCCACCGCGGAAGACTGCTTCTGCTTCTGCTGCTGTGGGTACGTCGGGGTTGAATGCTGAACCGACGTCACTGAGGCCGCCCGCCTCGGAGTTCCAATGGTCAATCCCCTAGCTGCCGGGGCTGGAGCTGATGATTGGTGCATCTGACTGTGGGACCGCTTCCTGCCTCCGGTCCTATCCACAATTCTCCGGGAGGTATACTCATGCCTCCTTGCTGACTTCAACACTGCATCGAACGTCTGGTGCTCGAACTGCTCCACAGCCAATAATATCTCTAAGTGCAGCCCTTGCTGGAACCGCTGAGCCCTATCGAACTCGGTTGCCACCAAGGTGGGGGCGAACCTACTCAGCCTGGAAAACTCGGTCGCATAGCCATCGACCGTTCTGCCTCCTTACTTCAAGTTGGTGAATCTGTTCTGCAGGTCGTACCGTGCCACCGTATCGAAGTACTTTGTCTGGAACCTCTCTCTGAACGTCGCCCAAGTAACTGGTGCTGCTAATCCCATGGCCTAAGCTGCCCACCAATCGCGAGCCAAGTCTAACAACTGTAGGCGTACCACCGCCACCTTCTCATTTTCGGGTGTCCTAGCTGCTTCTAGAACCACCTCGGTATCCTGAAGCCAAGCGTCCGCGGCAATCGCATCTTCACTACCGTCAAAGAAGGGAGGGTTCAAGCGCTTGAAACTGTTGGCCGCCTGATTCCCTTGGGGACCTCCTCGGTTTAGTGCATCATGAACTTCCTGGTGCAAGGCGTCGCCTCGACGATCTTGGGATGCAAGCAGTTCTCTGATAAGCCCTACCAAAGGTCCCTCATCCTGTCTAGCTGGTTGAACGGGCGGAGCTGCCTGAACTGGAGGTTCAGAGCCTCCGGAAAGCATAACTCGGGAGGCTACTCCAGAGTGCTGAGCTTGATCTTCCTGGTGCTGGGGTGCTTGTCGAGCTTCCTCTGGCTGGTTGGCAGGTCCGGGAGTAATGCCGCTGAAGAAGACGACATAGGAAACAATAAGGAAAGGACCAGGACAGATCAATGATACAAGCATGTGATCAGGTCGAGATTCTCAGGGATTTGAAGATACGAGCAGAGATCAAGGACGAATATTGATTGAGACATCTATTCGGTAAACTCTCACATTTCTTGAATGCCAAGACCTGCATGGGCCACCACTTAAACCATGTCACGCCCCAGAACCAGAATACTGGAGAGCGGGGGCAGACATAGCTAGCTACGTATATTGAAATAGAATACATCTCAACTATACGGTCACGGCTGTCTAGATATGAGGGTTTACTACAAGCCAGCAGTCTCTTAAGGTCAAGCCTATTGTCTCAATCTCAAGCAATT
The DNA here is from genome assembly GCA_029216955.1 of Iris pallida. Classification (NCBI taxonomy): domain Eukaryota; kingdom Viridiplantae; phylum Streptophyta; class Magnoliopsida; order Asparagales; family Iridaceae; genus Iris; species Iris pallida. The sequence continues at coordinate 5,079,493 of JANAVB010040619.1, read as the reverse complement.
AACAGAGTTACAAGATATTAGAGCATCAAATATATATATATAAGGCGTCCCAAATATTACATATTGGATGATCATGAAGCTAGTCGTACAAAATGATAGGACTAGCAAGAGTTCAGTCATACATGATCAACCCTAGGATTTGTTAATCATGTTTACAGCTCGTAGGCAGACAGTAAGTAAATGTGCATCGAGCTAACAGGTGCTCGTCGGCTAAACGCCTCAAAAGAATAAATTTACATATAAGTGGGTGAAACAAAAAGGGAAAACCCACTCGTAGCTCGGGTTCCGTCTAGTGTTCACCATTGGGCTGGAAGCTTGGTAGATCCTCGGAAGCTGCTCCGAAATCTGGCCACACAAAACCAACTGGGTCAAACCCCAGAAAGAGCAAGTGCCACAAGGGAGGCCACAAATAAGAACAAAAGCCAGCATATCAGAACATAAAGAATAAAAGGAAAGTACAAGTAGTAAAGTACACAGGGCGATAAACGACTAGGGACGCGGAACCATTCCGGGAGCCAGGTTACAATCCTTAAACCAGACAAGGATCGGGGTTGTAACCCTTCGCCTGAATAGCTCACTATTTGTACTCATTTATCATTAAGATAAGTAAAACAAACATGCTCAGGAGATAGCAGGTACTGGAGCTAGACAAGACTTAGACAAGGCTGGACACCAACCATTCACAATCGGCCAAGCAAGTACTACGGCTTACTACTTTAACTAACTAGGGTTATCACAAGCCTAATTACTAATAAGATGCAAGTGAGAAACTCCCAGTCCCAAGCCCTGCAGACTATCCAGTTATCCTTTCGCGGATTGAGAGTTATAGGTGGGTACATTGCCCGGGAGACAAATGTACCCTTAGGTGACTTAGAGGGTACAACACATGACAGTGTGCTGGAAATGTGCTCTACTCGTCGGCAAGCTACAAGTCCATTAAAGTGCCCAGATAACGAGATTGCCTGTGACTGGGAATTCTCCATGTTCTAGTTTGATCTAATAATTAGCCTAATCCAATTTAGCGCGAGTCCCTGGCCGTGGTACCCAGGAAGTCGCGTCCTAGACATGATACAAGACAAGACAAGTGGATTGTACAAACAAGCAAGCAGGAACACCCACAGTGTCAAGTTGATTATACGAGTTAATTACAAGTTACAAGTCAAGTCAAGTCAGGAGTGCGCCGCCACGGGCCACTATCAAGTTATCAAGATAAATCATGTCAGGGTGCTTGTTAGGAGTGCACCACTACGGGTCACTGTCATGTCAGGTTGGTCATGTTAGGAGTGCACCACTATGGGTCACTGTCGTGTTATGCTAGTTCCTTGTCATGCCATGCACAATAGTCATTCCAAACATATTAAGTAAAATCAAGTTCATGACAAAAGGCGTAAGGATATAAAATGAACGTAAAATATCTAATAAAATACCAATATATATAGGACTATAGAAGAGCCAAGCTTAAAGAAATAACCAAAACTCCAAAAGCCAATAGATTGCGCAAGGGGTCAGGGAGTTGGATTGCGCAGGTGTCATTTGCACAGGGTGCCAAGTGCGCAGGGGCACAGGGCACAGGGGCAGATTGCGCATGAACAGACTGTACAGAAGTGAACTGCGCATGGGTGGATTGCACAGGAACAGACTGCGCAGAAGTCAACTGCGTATGGGTGGATTGTGCAGGGGTTACTTTGCGCATGGTTGGCTTGCGCATGGATGGCTTGCGCCAGCGCAATCCAGCACAGCGCAAAGCACTGGCTGAGGTCATGCGCAATCGGCCCTGCGCTAAAGAGCACAGGCCGGGGGTGCACAATCGGCCATGCGCTAAAGAGCGCAAGGCAGAGGGATGTTCTTCCTGGCCGAGAGGAGGTCTAAGAACACCAAGAACTTCAATTCTTCATAACTTTGTCAAATCAAAACCAAATCTAGATTTTCAAAGTTCTAACTTGAGTAAAATCGAATTCTCTTCCACATGGAAGCATCAAAACATGCAAAAATCGAAGTTTAATAGATCAAAACCAAGGATTTTCGAAAATGATTAAAACCTAGATCTAGAAGAATGAAAGCTCCAAATCACAAAATGTCAAGTTCTAAAGTTGTTCTCCATGGCCTAATCTAGCTAATGGACAAATAAAAGGTGGTGCTTATTTGATGGCAAGGTGCACTTGCCTATGGGTTGGGGAGTTGTGTGGAAGAAGGAAGAAGAAAGAAGGAGAAGAAGTTAATGGAGAATAAAGAGGAGAGAGAAAGTTTGGTGGAGATATAATGAGGGTGGGTGTGTTGTGTTGAGGGTAGAGTGTAGGTTAAAGTGTACCAATTCATATTAAACCAAACCTAATCAAACCAAACCAATTCCACAAAATAAAACCAAGCCATGGTCCAAAATCCATTTACGAGAAACCAAAATCCGCAAGTCGAGAAAATTAAAATACGTGCCAAAATCAAATTCGAGCATAAATACGTAATACAGGAAATGGGGGTGACACAAGTACCCAAACCAAAGGTACTCGTACCTAACGGATAAGGTAGCCTAACCGTTCTAAGTGAATGCAGTTTTAAGAACAGTTCATGGTCGCATGACTACCCGGTCAAGTCAAGAAAATACCAATACAATACCTCAGTTGCGAGTCACAACACCATATACTATTCTTCAGTACCGAGCGAGTCTATTGCATATAGTCTACCTATCGTTCCTCAGTAGCGAGCGAGTCTACGATAGATAAGGTGGTAGTCAACTTCCAATCATGTTCTTCCCGCCCAATGCTAACTCTATAACCGCTAAGTCAAACTAGCATGCAACCTCTATTAGCGGTTATTCCTATCGCACGGCTTGTACGTACTGGTGGCCAGCCAATCACGCACAAAGGTGGTCCCTTAAATCTAGGTTTAATGTGTAAAAATAATACATAGCAGAATGTAAATAAACAGTAAGTTCTAACAGGTTATGCCATGTATTCCAGTTTATTTTACATAAGGAAAATAAATCATGCATGAAATATGAGCTACAATAATTAAACAGCAAATGGCAAGGTGTCTTGCCTGGTAGTACGCCTGGTGTGCTGCGATGATCAAGGTGGTACGAACTACGACTTCGGTGCAACAACTATACATGGAGACCTCGGATGGTGGCACGGACAGTTCCATTGGGTCAAGAAGGGTCAATTTAGTTAGGGCGGACATGAGGACGTACCAAATTTGTAAAGGACGAGGATTATGGCTAGTCGAGAATGAGAGACGATAATCGAAGGAAATTGTTAAATAAGAATATATAACTTTTTAGGAATATTTATAATATTAGAAAACTAAAAATATTTTATATGAGTATAAAATAAATCATTTTAGACCCAAAAATCCCAATTTTGTCCAAATATAAATTTTAAGTCAAAACTACATTTGAAAAATAATTAGAATACTATAATAATATTTTTAAATCAAAAATTATAGAATACCATGAAAATACAATAATATAATTAATTGAGATATTATAATATATAAATCAATAACAAATACGATATTAATATTAGTAAAACCGGTGATAATAATAAAATAGCAGATAGTAAAGAAGGAGAAAACAACATAAAACTAAACAAAAACAAACGAACAAAAATAATAATAATAATAATAATAATACTAGTAATGAAACTAAAGAATACCTAAGCTGCCAACAGGAAAACAAAAAAAAATATAAAACAACACAAAGTGAAGTAAAAATATAATACAACCAAAGTTTAGTACTGCTGTAAAACGAAAGAGAGAGAAGAGCAAATGTAAGAGGGGATGAGAGTGATGAGAGAGAGGGAAAGGGAGGAGATGAGTCGGCGAGCGGGGGAAAGGGAAGTGGAGGCTCGGGGAAGAGGTCGGCGGAGAGAGCAGCGGGCGCACGGCGGTGAGATCCACGCCGGCGGCGCTGCGGGAGCGGGAGAAAGAGGAAGTGGAGCGAGGGGGTTGCGGGTGTCGGCGCCAGGGAGCGGCGGAACGAAGGGTTCGAGCGTGGAAGAAGAGGCTGGGAGAAGGGTGGAGGATCGGAGAGGAGCGGCTCAAGCGGACGGCGATGGGCGGAATAGGTCGGAGAGGGTCGGAAGAAGTCGGCGGGGGCTGTCGCGGCGGATCTGGGAGGAGGAAGGCGGAGGAAGCGGTCGACGGATGGGGGTTTCCGACGAGGTTGGGCGGAGGTCGATGCGGCGAAGGGGGAGAGGCCACGACAGACACGGCGCACGGAGGGCGTACGGTTCCACCAGCCACGCCGGACGCGTGCAGAGGAGATCAGGGTTCCGGCGGCGGTCGACTCAGGTGAGGTTAGGGTTAGGGTGTTCTTTTGTTTTGGGGTTTTCCCGACCGGTGGTCGAGGTGGTCGGGGTTATGCTGTTGGCGGTGGTTGGCTAATTTTTTGGGGAAATTTTGATGTGGTGATGACGAAAGTAGGGAGGCTGGTCGGGCGGATGCGCTGGAGTGGTGGATGGTCGGCCGGAGTGGCCCGGCGGTGGTGGCAGATGGTGATGGGTTGGCTGGAATTTGGAGGTGGCGGTGGTGTATGGCTGGGTTCTGGCCGGTGGTGGTGTGCTGGGTTGGCGGCGAGGTCGCGGGGTTGGTGATGGCGATGATGATGGAGATGTGGTGGTGGCGGGTTGTCGTAGCCAGGGGGCAGGAGTCGAGGGCTGTCGTCGGTTAGAATAGGTTTAGGGATTAGGTGGTTGTCGTGTCCGGGGTGTCGGACACGGTGGAGGAATACTGGATTTGTGTCCAGGGTGGTTGGACGAGAATTAATATTGTATATGTAAAAAGAATACCCTATTGGATAGACACCCGGGGTCGGACCCGAGGCCGTCACGGCTGACACGAGAATGGTTGGAACACCGACACGAGGCACGTACACTTTGCGAAAGTTTGGAGAAATATTGTGGAGAAAATATTGGAGGAGTACCTGCCTATTTATAGGATGTGGGAATTCCCAATTGGATAGGATTAGGATTTATTTAAAATCTAAAGTAGATAATTCATGTATTAATTTAAAATCAATCAAATAAATTCCAAATCCAATTAAATCTAATTTAATTCCCTTAGTTTAAAATCAAATCAATAAATCAAATTTCAATTATTTAACTATTTAAATAAATACATAAATTCAAATCAAGATTTAAATTGCCATAATAATTTTGAAATATATTTTCCAAAAATACTAATAATAATAATTTCAAAAATTACATTAATATTTGAAATAAACCAATAAATAATTACAAATGTATATGTATGCAAAATAACGTTTTCATAATTATGTTTTTCTAGTATACAATAAAAATATTAATTATTCTTAATAATTGCATAAATGAAGGCTTTTAGTAAATAAAATAACAACTTGGTAATGATAGTGAAATAATTATTGCATATATTATTTTGAAACTATAAGATAAAAAATAAAATATTTTTCTAAAATATGTACGCTCGCACATATTCGCACTCGTCGAGCAAAATAAAATTTCGTGCGCGACGTAAAATACGACTACGCGACGTACAATACAAAATTTCAAATCCGTATAAAAAAAATATATAGTGGAAATTTAGTGGTTTTACAGATTTGTAGATCTATAGGTCGTCTGTGATTTCGTGTCATTTATGGAGGATTTTGGTGTCGTGTCGTATCAGTATGTGGACATGCTGTTGCAGCCGCGGGACACTGTCCTACTACTTGGGTTGTATTTCTCACTGGACGCAGCGATTTGACACGCGCCACTTGGCGAGGACCGAAGGGCAGTGTCTGACACGAGCCCCTTCGAGTCTCGAGTCGCGTCGTGTCAAGTCGGACACACTTTTGAGCCCGTACTGGCCATTGCCTGCGGTACACGCGAGCCACAGGCACTGCTGACACGGGCTTCGTATCGTGTCTAGGTATCTCGTGGACACGTGTCAAGGTGTCAGGGTTGTAGCCCTACCCTAGACGAGTGTGTGGACACACACTCGTGTTGTGTCATGTGCTGGACACGCGTGCACGCGCGCACGAGGCTGTACACTGAGTTAGTGTATTTGTGTGTGTTAATGTTGATTGGACACGTCGTGTCCCACTTTGGAGACACGACACACACTGTGAGGCATGTTCACATGTAACACTATGATTACCAACCCTTAATTTCGAGTATTGGTTTCATTTTGGATTTCGAAATAGGTTTTCCCTAATTTACTGATATATAGTTTACTGTTTGTTAAATTCTGAGATTTAAATTATATTCTAAACTATTTTGTTGATGATTAATTATCATGATTAGTTCACTTATTTATGTAAGAGTTAATGAACATGTTAAGTATTCATGTTAGCATGGAATAGTTGGCTTTCGAATTGCTTTTGGACTGAAATACTGAAACTGTCAATGTGAACACTGATTTTCCTGAAAATTTACACATGGTAACACTCAAACCTGATTTCTAATATCTATTACACACACCCTATAGCCATGATGTATCCCTACACATCACACATGAGCTGAGACACCGTGTATGAGAACACTATCTTCCTAATATCCCTATACACACACACACTTAACTACAAAACTGAAACCTATTGACACACATCTAAGCACAAACCTGAGAATATGTTGTGCACTGCTGAATACTATCACCTATACACACATATACACGCACACCCTACAAACTAATGTATGTATCACACTAACAAACATCTCTCTAAAACATGTAAATAGCTTACACACACATTCATTCACCGTTTTCCCTAATAACCTACCCATTGCTACCTATACCCACACACAGGACACACACATTTGCACACTAACTGAGAATGGACACCCTGTTATGTATGCACATTGACACTCATACACGTTTGTGCACAAATGTAACAGAGATACTGAAACTGTACATTACACTGGTGTAGAAGCATGAAAATGAACAGGAGATCCTATGCGGCTCAAGACTAGGAGAGTTTCATGCGGCTAAAGATTAAGAGAGTTCTATGCGGCTCAAACGTCCGTTAGAGTTCATGCGGTTCAGAAATTCCTAGCGAGCCACGTGGCCTTATGCGGTTCAAAAAGTCTTTCACAAACTGGCCGTAATTAATTTATGCAGCTGGCTCAATTAATGCGAAGCGACGGCTCTGACACGAAGGTTTGACAGCTCTGACATAAAGCTGCAATGATGACTCTGACATAATGGCATTCTCCTAGGGAAACAAAGAAAATTTCTATAGCTGGCACGATCCACCGAATTCCAATGCACTTTATTCCATGCGGCTCTGACACGTGGCCATCTTTATGCGGTTCAGTTGGAGGTCACCCCCATGCGGCTGCTACTCCAATGTAGCTCGAACATGGGGGCCACCCCCATGCGGCTGCTACCCCTATGCGGCTCAGATCATATAGCCACCCCCATGCGACTGCTACCCCTATGCGGCTCAGATCATAGGGCCACCTTCATGCGGCTCAGATTAAAGGATTGCCATGCAGTTCAGATATGGCTACCTCTATGCGGCTCAGATCATAGGGCCACCTTCATGCGGCTCAGATTAAAGGATTGCCATGTGGTTTAGATATGGCCACCCCTATGCGGCTCAGATCATAGGGCCACCCTCATGCGGCTCAGATTAAAGGATTGCCATACGGTTCAGATAAGGCCACCCTTATGCGGTTCTAAAAATGAGGCCACACTCATACGGCCTAACCATGACAGTCCTCCATACGGCTCGCAGCAGTTGGGACACGTGGCGGGAGCTGATCGAATCTCGATAATTTATATTTATTGCAGTCAATGAGGGACACGTGGCGGGAGCTGATCGAATCTCAATAATTTATATTTATTGCAGCCAATGAAGGACACGTGGCAGGAGTCGATTAAATCTCAATAACTCAGATTTGCTGTAATCAAGATAACCGTCCAGATTTGGTCAAATCCCAAACAAATCAAATTTATTGCAATCATCATAATTACCCGGATCAATCCCCAACAAATGATGCAGATTTTTTGCAATCAACATAAAAGCAAGATCAGGGCAAATCTTAACAAATCCTTGGCCGCCCTCTGTTGAAAATGCAATCATTGGAAACCCTAATTATCACACCCCACTCCTATAAATAGCAATGTGCCATTCTCTTGCAAAGTGTGGACAAAAAGTGGAGACAGAGCACAGAGAGCACAGAGATATACGTACAAGGCCAGACACAAAGATGTCCACACCCGAGCAGGAGCATTTCTTTCAAGGAGCCAAGGCTGTGTCCGATCATCCAAGGAGTAAGACAGAGCTGCCGTCGCTTTCCCGAGCCTCTACCGTCACCCCCCAGAAAAAACTAAACAATTGTACTTAGATTGCTGTACCTAGGTTTTCGTCCCTAGGCTTTCTTTGTACGAGCGAGTTTGTGTTGTAAAGTAAAAGTCCAGTCCTCCCATAAAATTGTTCTATTCTTTTATAATCAATGGCAAACACGATGACGACTCTGCTGGGGACTAACTTCTCCACGGCTGAGGAGTTGGTGACGCAATCGGACGCAGCCAAACTTGGCTCCACTAAACAGATGCTGGTTGCCCGGTTCGACCAGCAGGCGTTTGAAGAAATGCTCTCCGACGGGAGCGCTGGCCCGGTCCAGCGGCGAGCCCGCACGAAGAAGGCCCGCAGGAGGTGGAGGCCCAAATCATTCGCTCCTCCCCAAGCACTCGAAGAAGCTCTATCTGTTGCCCAAAATGGCGGAGAAGTCTCGCAGGCGACCCCACTTCAGACTATAGAGGAATCTGTTGTCCCCAAGTTCGGTAGAGGAAAATACTACGATGCTGGACTTGCAGGGGCAAAGGGTGACTCTACACAGAAGGGTGCCAGCCGCATGAAGACTCATGCGGCCATAAAAGCCAGCCGCAGACAGAAGGCTCATGCGGCCAGAACTGCCAGCCGCATGGAGGATGCTCATGCGGCCATTATGACTTCTAGCCACATGGAAGAAGCACACGCGACCACTACAGCTTCCAGCCGCATGCAAAATGCCAGCCGCATACGGACTGTTTATGCGACCACAAATACCAGTCGCATACAGGCAGGCTATGCGGCTAACAATTCCAGCCGCAGGCCACTTGCTTCATGCGGCTCGGGCTCAGTCTTCGACCGCCTTTCAGGCAGTCCTGACCCCAGATGCTCTCATGTGCCAGTCTCTGTGGACTCTTCCTACTATACACTCTCAGGTGCTAGAAGGAAGAAGTCTCGGGCAGCGCGGGCTTGCCAAGCTCAGTCAGCTGTCCTAACTTCTGACCATCAGGGCATCCCGCTGACTATTATACGGGCCTCTGACGAAAAGTTGTACAGGACTATTCGTGTCCAGCCCCCGGCGGCCAACGGACAGAATAGTTATCAGGAATCTCCCATCAACGATCAGGGGTGAGTACTCTTACTACCCCCACATCAGGGAGCAGGCGGGATGCCAACACACTCATGTGCTCAGGACTCCCGAGCCCATAAAATGAGTGACTTGCGCAACGTGATTCTTCACAAACGCAAGAAAAGAGACAAAACCTTTGGTATGCAGAGAGTCCTTTCAGAAACATCACTGCACCCAAGTCACTGTCAATTGTTGCTGCAACAAAGCGACAGTACAAGAAGATCGGCGGTCCGTCTTCCAACGACTACAATACCCATATTCAGAAGACAAGACGCTTCTCATCGCCTCCCACAATTCTGCTCTTAAGATCCCTGGCAGCGGGAGAGGGAAGAAAACAAATATCTCCAGTCCAAAGATCTCAACCGGCGTAACCAAGAAACTCTCTTCTAAGCGGTTGTCTACAACCGTTATAGGAGGGGTTTACCAAGGTACCCGCTCAAAAACAAAATCTGCCACTTCTCTGGGAAACGCTGGAGCCAGAGGTAGTACTCCTTCGAACATCCACGATAATTTGGTGTTCCAAGAAGATAATCCAGAGGAAACGGTTCCCCCAACAGATGCAGCAGGTTCCGACGTCCCCGAGGACGTCCACAACTCTCAAGACGAGGCAAGCTCTGAAGCTAGGGGTACCACTCTTTCTGAGTCCGAACCAGAGGAGAACATTCCCACATACCATGACGACTTCTCTGTACAAGGGTATGACTCAGAGGGCACGTCCTCTACCATTCCTTCCATATCTCCTCTTGTGAGGACGGTGTTCATGACGGATAGCAACCAAGAGGGTCCCAGTTATCGCCAACGTATCGACACTCTGGAGGCCAAACTGCATGCCCTCGTCAAGTCCGTAGACGAGATCTAAGCGGCCCTTCCAACTCTGCAAGGAAGGACGCCTGGCCAAACAAGTTTGGGTCCCGCGGTCAATGCGTACTCGAACTCAGCTGCACCAAACCCGGGTGATAATCCTCCTGAAATATTGGCTCCCACCGCTGCAGACGAGACCAGGGAGGCAAGAAGAGAGGTCCAGGAGCTCCGGGCCATGTTCCACGCCCGAGAAACCTGTCAGGACCTCAGGATACGACATCCGTATCCTGCTGCATGGAGAGATGTTCCCTTCCCACAAAAATATAAACCATTCCACATCAATCCATATGATGGGAAGAAATCTGCAAGCAGGTACATCACCTACTTCAAAGTCACAACTGACCATCTGCCTCATGACGACGCCATCCTTATACGGTTGTTCATTGGAGCGTTGGAAGGGGTCGCCTTCGACTGGTACCGCAACTTGCCGGACAATTACATCCACTCCTTCGCCGACTTCAAACGTATGTTCCTAGAGAGGTTCTACGAAGTCGGATAAGACGTGACGATGTCCACCCTCATGGACGTTGTTCAGGAAGAAAAGGAGCTGACAAGGAACTATATTGAGCGGTTTTGCCAAACCGCGATGAAATTGCCTTCCGGTAACCCTGATTCCTCCTTGATTAAAATTTGCCAAAAGAGGCTGCTTCCCACAATCAGCCTCTGGATGGGCGAAAGTCAATTCAAGGATTGGAAGACGTTCATCATCAGTGCCACTAGCGCAGAAGACAAGTTGAAGAAAGCTCGCCAACTGGGATTACATGTCTCGGAAGGAGAGAAAAAGGGCAAACGCCATAACACCAACAACAACAATGGTGGCAACCCCTCCAACAATCGAGACAACAAGGGCAAACAAGCTATGGTAGCCGACACAGCTCCGAAGCCTGAACCGAAGCCGACAGAGAAGGAGTGGCCTCAGATGACCTATTCCTTCGAGGACGGCCATGTCAAGCCCATCTTGGACATGCTCATACAAGGAGGTCGAATTCAGCTCCCTCCTCCAAGGTATGAACCTCGTCCTGCAGAAAAGGAGAGCCCCAAGTACTGCCACTACCATCGCTATATCCACCATGCTACACAAGACTGCTACCAACTGAAGCGATACATCCAACATCTCATCGATTCTAAGGCCCTTACCATTGATTTAGAAGAGGTGACCGTGGCAGCCAACATGGTGTCAGTATAATTTGCCAGCTTCCCTCCGACAAAGACTCAAAATGGAGTTGTACCCATCCCCAGAGCAAAGATGGAGGTCGCTAACCTTCCACCTTCCCGAGACCAAGCTGCTGGTCTAGTGCCCCTTACCACATCAAGAAGGAAGGTAATGTGGGTCCATCCGGACCTGGTACCTGAAGTAACTCAGTCCGCACCTCCCTCCACCAGCAGGAAGAAGAGTGGAAAAGTCAAATCATGCCGCACAATCTCTGTAGGGGTTGAAGAAGCTACGGCTGTTGTTACCCGATCCGGCGCACAAACTCAACCTACACCGGGTAACTCGGCTAAAGATCATCAGCTGACAGCTGCTGATGCTCCAAGACCGTCGCAGCCTACGACGACCGACAAGCCTAGGTCGAAGGAGACTCGCTTTGACAAAACGCTCCGAAGAAAGACGCCTCATGGGCTGGAGAGGCCCTACAACTTTGACATCTTGGCGCAACTGGCCAACACACCGGCCAAATTGTTGCTATACGAGCTCCTGAGACTCTCTAAAGATGTTCACGTCGTACTGAGTGAGGCACTCCAGAATACCGACGTATATCTGGCTCAGTCCAATCTCATTGGGGAGAGCTCACCTGCAGATCTTCACGATAGCGCTTGCACAGGTTCGATGTCGAACATTGTCTTCACTCCGCAGGATATGCTTATCAAGACCAACCTGCATGATCGCCCTCTGTATTATACTGGGTATATTGGCGATATCAAGGTGGATCGGATGCATATTGACCCCGGTTCTTCCATAAGTATTATCCCGAAGAGCCTACTACACCATCTGTGCATCCCAATGTATCGCCTGACGCCAATAAGCACTGCTATCAGCGGTTTCAATTCAGGCAGAAGCTATCCCGTTGGAAATATTTGCCTGAAGTTCCAAATCGGCGACCTTCAGTCAGAAGTGACCTGTTATGTCATAGATGCGGACACTTCCTACAATATTCTCCTGGGGCGTCCTTGGATACACGATTATGTGATCGTGCCTTCCATACTGTACTAGTGCTTCAAGTACGTCGATAAGCACGGCTTCGTGAGGACAGAATTTGCCGACATCGATCCCTTTAAAGGGGTCGAATCCTACTACGTCAGATTAATGCTTGTACGAGAAGTTGAAAAAGCAACTTGCCGAATGAGATACTCATGCTCAAACTGAGGCAGCAATTGGATTGTAATAACCTTTGACAATCCACCTCCAAGCCTGTAAACCTGGCAGAACTGCACCCCTTACAGCCACTCTGCGTAAAGACGTAATCAGCCTCTCTGCACAGGTAGAGCAGATGATAATCCGACTGCCAAGGTCTGGCCAAGCGCCAAGATCCACGACAGAGCCACTGACAATCAGGCTGCCTAGAGCTAGCCAGCAACAAATAGAGGAGCTCAATCCCTCTGTCAAGCCGATGACGATTCGTCTTCCCAGAATGAATCGGCAGCCGAACGCTAAGTCCGGGACTGCTAGCTAGCCAACAACCCCCCGCCCAGCACCGAACACCAAACTGGGGGTGGCTGGTATGCCAACGACTCTACGTTCTGCTCCACCCATGGAGCCCCTGATGATTAAGCTGCCCAATTCATCCTCTCAGTCTTCATTGACACAGGGGGTAGCCGAAGAAGAGCCAGAGCTTGTTTGCCATTGATTATAAAAGAACAAAACAATTATATGGGAGGACTGGACTTTTACTTCACAACACAAACTCGCTCGTACATAGAAAGCCTAGAGACAAAATCCTAGGTACAACAGTCTAAGTACGATTGTTTAGTTTTGATTCTGGGGGGTGACCGTAAAGGCTCGGAAAAGCGACTGTCGCTCTGCCTTACTCCTTGGACGATCAGACGTAGCCTTGGCTCTGATGAAGAAATGCTCTCTGGATGGGAAGACTCTTCTGTGCGCGCCTTTTTTATTTCTCTGTGTGTCCAGCCGGGTGGAGAGGATCTCTTTTGCAAGGGAATGGTACCTTGCTATATTTTTTTCTTTGTTTCTCTGGATCCGATCCTTTTACAAGGGAATGGCACCTTGCTATTTATAGGAGTGGGGTGTGATTATTAGGGTTTGTAATAATTCCCTTCTGGAAAAGTCGGCGGCCAATCATCTGGGCCATTAATCTTGATTTGCATTACATCTGGGCAATTGATTCTTGATTGCGTCAAATCTATATGGGCAATTAATGCTGATTGCAATGAATCCTCATAATCTGTTATGACAAGCTCGGATCTCCCGCCACGTGTCCTATTTACTTAATCACAATAAATCTAATTTGATTTGAGTAATAATGGTGATTGCACTAAATCTGGTTGTCAGGATTCGGGAGCAGCCATAACTCCGAGGGGATAAGACAGCCACGTGTCTCAACTTGTCGCCACGTGTCTCAACAGCCATGTGTCTCAACTTGTCGTCATGAGCGAGGTGTCTGGCAGAGCCGCATGAGTGCGGTCTAAGTAAACCGCATACGGGTGACCCCCAAGTCCTAGCCGCATGAAGGTAACCGCCGTATGGGGGCAGCAGCTTCGTGAAGGAGGTGGCCGCATAAAGGAGGCAGCCGCATGAAGGATGCAGCCATATAAAGCGGCAGTCGCATGAAGGACGCAGTCGCATGAAGTGGGCAGCCGCATAAAGGGTACGACCGTATGAAGTGGGCAGCCGCATGAAGCGGGCAGCCGCATGAAGGACACAGCCGCATGAAGGATACAGCCGCATGAAATGAGCAGCCGCATGAAGCGGGCAGCCGTATAGGGACGGCAGCCGCATAGGGATGGCAGCCGCATAGGGATGGCAGCCGCATAAAGCGGGCAGCCGCATAGGGGTGCTTGGGACTTGACGGATCCTGCCAGAAAGATTTTCTTCTTTTTCTAAGGAGCACGCCATCGTCATTCCAGCTTTTATGTCAGAGCTGTCATTCATTGCATCAGAGCTGTCGTAAGAGCAATTAATTGGGAGCCGGCTTTATGGCCGGCTGTAGAAGTGGACAGCGTATGGCTACGTGTCTTTGCCCGAGCCGCATAGAGCTGTTGGAGAGTCTTGAGCCGCATACAGTTCTGAGCCGCATGAGGCTCCCTCTGTTTGGAGCCGTATGGACTTTTTTTGTCCTTTTCCATGCTTCGACAAGACCCCCTTCAAAGTTTTTAATTTGAAAAATTGAAATACTTTGAATAAGAAGCATGGCTATATATAAGCTCTTCTGGCCGCATAAGGTATTCTAGCCGCGTGGACTTCTTAGCCGCATGAGATGTTCTGGCCGCATGGCCTTGCTAGCCGCATGGACCGTTTCTGGCCGCATGGCCTGTCTGGCCGCATGGCCTGTCTGGCCGCATATGCTCTCTGCCATGTCTTCTTGCCACGTAAGTATCTTATTTATTGTCGATGATTTGCTTTAGATTTAAAGCCGCCTTTTGGGGCAGGATCCCAAGGGTCGGTTCGGATTTGCCTCGATGACTGAAGAGTCGGTTTTATAACACGCGGATCGAAGTGCCCCCCCCCTTTCTGCCTATAAATAAGAGCGTCTTTTGGGTAGAGAGGCTTCTTTACTTTCTTCTGCCTTCAACTCTTCCTGCCCTAGACTTCTGCCTTCGTCTTCCTTCTCCGATCATCAACGAAAATGGCCACCAAGTCTTCCAAGGCTGCGACTACGGCAAAGGGTAAGGGAGTGGCTTCTTCATCAGCCACGGCGCCTGAAGTCCACCCCAACGTTGACCCCCCCATTGCTGGTAAGGGTTTGGACGAATCACATATTTTGAAACCATACCAAAGACGACTCTGTTGCATGCTTTATGCACAAGCCTTTAATACGTTCCTCATTTTCATCGAACTGTTTAATTTGCAGGGGCCGCATGCACGTCCTATGTCCGAGCCGCATGGGGGTATACTCCATGTCTGAGCCGCATGGGAGTTGTCTAGTGGCTGCATAGACACTTCACAAACTGAACCGCATAATGACCCTTCGAACAGAGTTGCATAAATATCTATGAAGCGAGCCGCATGAAGCCCTCTCAAATAGGGCCGCATGAGTTCGTCTGGATTGGGCCGCATAAGGCTGTGCTGAATCGAGCCGCATGAGCTCCTTCTGAAATGAGCCACATAATGCTCCGTTAAGTAGAACCGCATAAGCCCACACTAAACAAAGCCGTATAAGCTTACGCTTAATCAGTGCCGCATATGCTTACGCTTAATCAGTGCTGCATAAGCTCATGTTCGAACAGAGCCGCATGAGCTATTTTAAAACAGAACCGCATAAACTCGTCTTTAAACAGAGCCGCATAAGCTCGTCTTTAAATAAAGCTGCATAAGCTCGTATAAGCCAAAGCGCTCAGTAGTCTCGTTTTAGCCATCTTTTTTGATTTGTTTCTTTCTTTTCTTCTTTAGTGAATCTGCCAGTGAATGCTACTGGAGAACTTCTGGTAGGGCGCGCCCAATCTGCTATGGGCTATAGGTATGATCATATAGTCGAGTATATGACGAACCAGCTCCCAAAAGAACCTTTGGAGAGGCTAAATGCTATCAAGAAGCAGTCCTTTCACTTCCTCTGCGCCATGATAAACTCGGGGCAATTGGAGGGGGAATACCTGAAGCCTGCATTCCTCTTTGGGGATGCTTTGTCTGTGAAGAACACCCGGGTGCTGGATATATCCGAGAGCTGGGACTTCACTCTTGACGGGGTGGAGATCCATATCCCTCCGATAGAGCGTCATTTTCCTCTGTCCTGGTTCAATATGCTACCGCTAGACAGAAAGATGGTAGACTCATTGACTCCTAGCAAGTCGGGATGTTTGTGGGAAACATCTATTATAATAGAAATTTGGGGTCAGCGTATCCGAAAAAGGAACCAGTCAGTCGGTACGTGATGGAACTTGCTCCGGGTACCTTCATAAATGTAACAAGTCCCAATTTCACGTTTACCCAAGCTGATACCTTGTTAAACCAGCTTGCTCGGAAAGGCTCTTATCACGTCGGCCGGTTGGCGTTGGTGAACTGGATAAACCCTATCCCTACGTGGGCCAACTTGATCACGTAGATTCTGCAAAAGTATGAGGCTTTCCTGCGTGAGATCGGCGTCTACCACGCCATTCGAGGTACCTGTCATGGTCTACCCATAAATAAACCGTTGTTCATGGCTCTCCTGGAGATGTACAACCGGAGGACGGGCACCTTCTTCACGCCCGAAGGGGAGCTGGGACTTGCTCTCCACGAGATGTACGTTGTCTCCAAGCTGCCCTGGGGGGAAGAAGTCTTTGAAGTGTACACTCCTACGAGCGAAAAGCTCGAGGATTTGGATCGGCAGTTCCCGGGCTTTGTTGCTGTGTATCAGAAATTGTTATGTCACCACAGTACTTGTCATCAGACGGCTATCAAGAAAGATGGTAGCTCGGAAGGGAGCACTCCTCACACCACCACCTGGGTCACATACCTTTTCACGCTCGGCGCCTCAGGCCGAGTTTCTTTCCGAGATCCTCAGACTCATGAGGAGGTACAATACTTGGTGTCAACTGCCAAGAGATCGAGGTCCACGGGCGACACCTTTGGGAGTAAGACCGACTCCTTTAGTTATTTTTATCATGGTACTCAGCGTCTGTCGGAGAAGGCGCTCCTTACAGGATTTCTGATGGTGTGGCTATGGAACTGCGTAGTCTCCGGTGGGACGGGTTCTATTGAGAAGATCAGTCGCAACTTTATCCTTCCCGCCGTAAAGCTGGTTTTTAGGGTCAAATTGGCCCTTCTTCCGGCCATGGTATGAGTATACACGACGGCCTTCGTGCTTTTTCGTCCAAGATCAACGCCCGTGACACGGCGATGGATTTTGAGCACGTAGAGCTGCCATACCATTATCTAATAGGGTGGCTGTTAATGCACTACCGGTCTTTGATGAGGCCTGGAGCAGAAGATGGTATTACGGCTGATGACGCTTTCATTTTCCGATTCTACCATCAGCCCTGGGAGTACAGCACCATGCCAGCCTGTCGGAGAGCGCTGGCGAGAGTGGATGGATGTGACATTTTTGTGTCTGTTCCTCGTTTTACCACTAAAGAAGTGAGGGGCGTTCATGTTGATGGTACCGAACCTCCTCTCCTTTTGTCCGAGAAACTGCTCCTTTGGCTGCACAACATCTGTCCGGCGCACCTAGTATATCGTAATCGCAACAACATCTACCTGGAGCCCTACTTGCCCAGCAGGTTCTCCCGCTAATTTGGGTACAGCCAGCTGTTTTTTAACAGTCCCAGCTCTTGCCTAGGCTTTGAAGGTAGCGTCCTGGATGGTATCAGGGCATGGCATTATTATGACACGGTTCATACCCGAACCACCTTTTCAGTTCCTAATGGTGAGGTGCCAGGAGAGATTTTGTATATGGCAGCCCTATACCATGTTACGGCGAGCAAGCCTCCCGTTAGTTTTGACCCGAGTACCAGTTTCATCGTGGGTACTGGCTTGGCGGAAAAGCCCAAGGGGTCTAAGAAGAGGAAGAGGAAGGCGAACACATTTCCCGTGCCTGACTTGGAGTCTACCACCGCGGACGAAGAGAATGATGAGCATGAGGAAGATGACTCTTCCCTTCCGGTAGAAGATGTTGGGGCGGATCAACCGCCTGTTATGTCCGATGAGATGGTGGCGGATCAGCCACCTGTCGTGCCAAATTAGATAGTGGTGGATCAGCAGCCTATTGTATCTGGTCCTGCACGGAAACGTAGCAGGCAAATCTTTCCTGTTGGCGGTATTCCTTACTCCCGAAAATGGGCTGCGACCAGACGTCGCAAGCTAACTATAAAGAAGAGAAGCGAGGACGTCGATCCCGCTTCGGAGGTAAATAGAGTTACTACCCTCTTTATTCAGTTCTTCCTTTCTCTTGAACTTTGACCTTAATCATTTTTCTTTCCTCTTGTAGGTGTCAGAAGAAGAGAAATCTCGAGAACCGGCCACTGTTTCTGAATTCGATTCGGCCCTGAATACTTTGATCAATGACATGTGTGCCGGGATTATTTCTGCCAGGGCTCTCTCGATTGCGGCTGAGGAATCTCACGTTGCTGAGGCCGCAACTCGAGACGATGGGGGCTCCGATGAACCTGTCCTCGAAACTGTTGAATTTCATCAAGGTGACGCTGATCCAGTCGTACCTCCTTCCGGGGCGACTGGGGCAGAAGAGCCAGCTGAATTCGGCTTGGAGGTTACTGGTGAGGGGACTATGGTAGTTGTGAGCGAACCTTAGCCTCCGCAATCCTCCCTTGGTAAGATAAGCCAAATTTTGACTAGTGAGGAGGCCCATTCGCTCTATCATCACATCCTTCGGGTTATGATGATTGATGGTTGCTCTGGGCATACAGGTCCTGCCTCTTCACTCCCAGTAATGGATATTATCGAGGAGGGCTTTACCAGCGGGAATCTGGTGGGAGGGAGTGTGCCCCCTCCTTATATCGAGGGGCCTCCCGCTGGCTCGAGTTCGGGAGATCGGACGGCGACGCAACCGGGGCAGGGGGCAATGGTCCATGCTTCCTCCTCTGTTCATGTGGCTTCGGAGGTCGACCTCTCCGTCTTGTCGAGTATCCAGGTTCTCCGAGCTGCGGAGGAGGAGTTAGCTGCTATTAATGCGTCTTTTCGTTCAGAATTTGTTTCCCTGGTGGCAGGGGCGGTGGGTTCTAGCGTATCTTCTTCGACACTGCCAGCTACACTTCCTCTGACGCCGTCCTCTACAGAAGTTCTGGATGAGGCGTCACTGGATGTAGTTGACAGTTTCTACCGCCATTTGAAGAGAGGGGTCAAAGCTGCTGTAGAGCGGAGAACCCCCTTTGCTTTGGCCCGACAATGTGTCCAAGGCCACATTGATATTCTTAAAGCCCTCCCTGGTGGAGCAGGGATAGCTGCGCTTCTGAAACCCAGATTATTAGAGGCTGACCAGCTTGTGGCCCAGTTTCAAGCGCTGAGGCAAGCTGATCTGTCTGCCGTAATAGATCAGGAGCGGGGCTTCCTTACCACTGTCCTGGAGAAGGTAAGGGCTACACGAGATAAGTCCAAGCCGGCTATAATGAAGGACCTCAGTGACCTATCTCTTCAATATGATCGACTGAGCCACAGGAGCGGGGATTGCACAGCTCGGGAAGCGGCCACCTCTCGCGGAATAATTGATACACGGGAGCAGATCCTAAAACTCTAGAGGAAGCTAGCCTTCTTGGAGTCTGAGCTTGAAGCTTCCCGCACGGACAAAGAGCTGATCGTTCAGGAGGCCGAAAGGGTCTTCCGATCTTCTGATAGCCTGGAGCGTGCTTTGAAGAAGCTCGAGGATGGCTGGCGGGTCATGCGTACCTAGAAGACGCGGAGCGGTTGGCTCAGAAGGCCGAGCGTAGGGCCAAGCAGGGGTTTGAGCGATCGACTGTCCTGCTGAGAGACTGTCTCATGGAGTTATGTATCGCCGAACTATAATCGGCTTTTTTCCTTCTTTCATTTTCGTTCTTTTCCTTTTTTGAGTGGGATGTGGTCCCCAGTACACGTAGTAATTTTTGCCTTTTAAATAAAAGAGTATGCTTTATACTACCCTTTATTTGTACTGCTTATTGGGTTTGTGGTATTTGCCCCACTGGGGAACTATTGGTGGACTTGTTACCCTGGGTATACCTTGGTTTTAGGTACAGATAACAAGTCGATGGGGATACTTGGAACAATTCCACAGTAAGAAGGCTATGGACGTTCCCGGTATCGGGAGAAAGAATGCCATGGAGCAGCTGGGCCCCCGGGGCATGATGAGAAGTGAGAGACATGTACTAAAAAAACCTAGTATGGCATTTGTGGTCAACAGTGGATATTTTTGGTCAACAAAGGACATTTGTGGTCAACATAGGACATTTGTGGTCAACAGAGGACATTTGTGGGCCTATTATCCTTGGCGTACCCTTTTCTTTTTTTTGGTACGGATAATAAGTCGAGAGAGAACCAACATACTTACTCAGAGGTAATGAGGACATGGTAAATATAAAGGTTCCTTCGATGGAGCCTTCCCACTCAGAGGTAATGAGGACATGGCAGGAGTGGGCTCCATGAAGGGAATATAGAACAACTCAGAGGTAATGAGGACATGGAGGTTCTATGTGAGGGGCGGTTTGTTTTTTATGGAAGGGAAACAACTCAGAGGTAACATCGACGTGGTTGTTTCGGAAGATCTGTGGATCTGTTATGCTTTTGTGCACTGAAAGTACGGGTATTGGATCATAAGGGGGAGCTCATTTTGGAAAGAAAGTTCAGAAGTATAATCATACATGACTTACTACCTAAAAGATGCAGTATAGATTCATCTGTAGTGACCAGAGTGTAAGTCCAGCGGTACCTGCGGGTTCGTAGCTCAACAATCTGGGAGATTTGGGACCAGAATATAAGTTCAGCGGTACCTGTGGGTACGTGACTCGACAATCTGGAGATCTGGAGTCGAAATATGAGTTCAGTGGTACGAGAGGGTACATGACTCGTTATTCTGGAAGATTTTGTAGTCGAGATGTGAGTTCAGCGGTACCAGGGGGTACGTAACTCACTGCTTCGAAAGATTTATTTTCGGGATGTGAGTTCAGCGGTACTAGAGGGTACGTAATTCATCACTGTGGCAGACTTATAGTCGGGATGTGAGTTTAGCGGTACCAGCGGGTACATAACTCAACACCCTGGCAGATGTCGTTTCAGACGTAATACTTCGTTAGGAACTTGTCGTTGATGGGCAACATAAGCAAGTCTCTATTTTGCTTTGCAAGGCGGTAAGCTCCATTGGAGAATACAGCATCGATGATGAACGGGCCTTCCCACTTTGGCTGGAACTTGCCGGCAGTTTTATGAGTCATAACCATCGGCCTCCGAACTGCCAGAATGAGGTCGGCTACTTGGAATGTTCTGATTTTAACCTTCTTGTTGAAGGCTCTGGAGATGCGTGCCTGGTACAGCTCGATTCGTTGTTGAGCTAATAGGCACTTCTCATCCAAGGCCTCCAACTCTTGCAGTCGGCGATGGTGATTATCATCTGTTGTCAACCGATAGGTGAGGGCGATGCGGAGCGAGGGAATTTGAGTTTCCAATGGGAAAACTGCCTCACTCCCATATACCAGAGACAATGGCGTGTTCCCAGTGGCCGTCCGTACTGTAGTATGGTACGCCCATAAGCATTCGCCAAGCTTTTCATTCCAGTCACGTTTGTTTGATGACACGAACTTCTTGAGAAGCTTGATGATTGTTTTGTTGAATGCTTCAGCCAGACCATTAGCCACTGGGTTGTATGGGGTTGAAGCAATATTCTGGATTCGATGTTTGTCGCAAAACCGATAGAAGGCGTGGCTTGCGAACTGTGGACCATTATCATGGATGATCCTTTGGGGTAGTCCAAAGCGATAAATCACGTGATGCTTGAGGAAGCTGATCACGTTGGAAGTCTTTACTTCTGCAAGCGGAACGGCCTCTGCCCATTTGGAGAAGTAATCTGTGATTGCGAGTATGAAACGATATCCTCTGGACGAATGTGGAGTGATCGGACCAATGATGTCCATTATCCATGCTTCGAAGGGCCAGGATGCCACCGTCGGATGTAGAAACTCGGATAGCTGGTGGATGAAATCTGCGTAGACTTGACAGGCTTTGTATTTTCGTGCATAGTCTATTGCGTCTGCAACCATTATGGGCCAGTAGTAACCCATTCGGTAAAGGCGATCTTGTAGTTTCAGGCCAGGCTGATGGGCCCCACAGATGCCATCATGAGCTTCACGCACGGCTTCTTTGGCTTCTATATTCGACAGACATCGAAGCAGTAAGCCATCATATGATTGCCGATATAGCATTTTCGTCTCTGTATCGTAGAAGAATCTGAGGGAACGTCTTCTGATAGCAGTGGCTTCCTTCGGATTCTCTGGCAGGATGTCGTAGACTACGAAATCGATGAATGGTTGTCTCCAGTCTGGTGCTTCGTCGACTGTCCGCGTGGAGTAACTCTCAACACATTGAACATTATTCCTGGGACAGACCAACTCACGGCCTATGATGTCAACCAGATGATGAGCATGATTCAGAACTGCTAAGGAAGCGGCAAGGCCTGCTAGGGCATCGGCTTCAATGTTCTGGAGCCTGGAAACGTGATCTATGAAGAACCCCTCCAGGGACGAGATGATGTCGACTGCTATTTGGTGATAGGGGATCATATCTTCATGACGAACTTCGTATGAACCTCGGATCTGATTGACGATTAGCTGCAAATTGCCGTATGCTTTAAGGTACTCTACCCCCAGCTCTTTTGCAAGTCGGAGGCCAATGACCAAAGTGTTGTACTCGGCCACGTTGTTTGAACAGGGCTCCGTGAAGGAATAAGCTCGATTGATCACTAACCTGGTGGGAGAAATCAGCACTATTCCGACTCCAGCGACGATGTTGCCCTTGGGCCCAGTTCTAGAAGCGCCGTCGAAGAACATTCGCCATATGGTACCATAGGAGGCCATATTTGAATTAGCGACCTCGTCTAGAATCTTTTCGTCTATTTTGGTTGACCTTGAACCTGGATGAGCTGCTAAAATGTCTGCCAGAGCTTGACCTTTAACAGCCTTTTACGGAACGAAGATCATGTGGTAGGGGGACAATAATATTGCCCAAGTAGCGAGACGAGAGTTTAGTGCGCCTGGTTTAGTCATGAGGACCCTGAGGGGGTTGACTCTTGATATGACGTAGATGGTTTATCCTGTGACGTAGTGTCGCATCTTCTTAATGGCGAAAACCAGAGCAAGGTACTCTTTCTCTACGGCAGTGTATCGATGCTCCGGCTCCATCATCATTCGGCTGAGGTAATATATGGCTTGCTCATGGCCTGTATCGTTGTTTTGTGCTAGCAGAGCACCGAAGGAATGTTCCATTGTTCGTACATAGAGCAAGAATGGTCGTCCAGCAATCGGGGCTACCAGGACAGGAGGGTTCGTCAGGTATTCTTTGATGCTGTCGAAGGCACGCTGGCATTCTTCATCCCATACGAATGAAATGCCCTTCTTTATGAGGTGGGTGAAAGGCTGGCATCGTCCGGAGAGGTTGGAGATAAATCTCCTGATGTAGGCTAGCCTCCCTTGAAGGCCTCGGAGTTCATGGAGATTTCTCGGGGGACCCATCTCCATGATTGCCTTCGTCTTCTCAGGGTCTACGTGGATACCCTGGGAGGTGATGATGAAACCCATGAACTTCCCGCTGGATATGCAAGAAGGATTTTGTGTGATTCATTTTCAAATTGTGCGCTCGTATTAGGTCGAATACTGTCCTCAGATCATGCAGATGATCTTCCTTAAAGCGGCTTTTGACGGCGATGTCGTCGACGTAGCATTCCACTGTCTTGCACAAGTGGTCTCTAAAGATGACGCTCATAGCACTTTGATAGGTGGCGCCAGCGTTCTTTAAACCGAAAGGCATGACTGTGTAACAGTATGTACAAATCGGTGTTCGGAATGATGTGTGCTTCTCGTCGTCGGGAGACATCTTGATTTGGTTGTATCCCGAGAAACCATCCATGAATGACATGCGCTCGAAGCCGCAGGTGTTGTCAATCATAATGTCCGTGATAGGGAGAGGGAACTCATCTTTAGGACACGCCTCGTTCAGATTGCGAAAGTCGATGCAGATTCGAATCTTTCCACTTTTCTTGAGGACTGGTACTATGTTGGCGACCCAGTCAGGATGTTGTTCCTCACGGATGAAGCCGCTGGCTATCAGTTTGTTGACCTCAGCTTCAATGGCATTCATGACGTCGGGACAAAATCGTTGTTGCTGTTGTTTGACTGGTCTTGCGTCCGGACGGATGTTGAGTTTGTGAAGTGCAATCTCGGGGTTTAGTCCTGGCATATCTTTGTAGCTCCAGGCGAACACGTCGATGTATTCTCTGACGAGTTGCAGTAGTGATCACTACTAGAAATAATCCATTATACGGCAACCTTAAAATGCCGTTACTAATGATATTTTTGCCACAAAAACACAAATATGGCAACAATGTGAAGTTGCCATAGCGTGCCGTAAAAGGTTGTGTCAGTATTGCTTATTTACGGTATCTTCCAATTATTGCCGTATAAGGGAACTAATTTACGACAATTAATTGTTGCCTTATAAGAAATCTTTTTGTTGCCTTTAAAGATTATTATTAATGGCAATGTTTAGTTGCCATAATTTCGAACAATATATGGCAATATATTATTGTCGTATATCATCAGTCCATAAATGGCAAGATTATGTTGTAAAATATTGTATTTCCTTTAATGGCAATATTTTGTTGTCATAAACTACTAGTATTATATGGCATTACATATTGCCATATATTGCAATCCCATATGGCAATTCTTCGTTGGGCATGTCTTTATTGTCATGTTTGAGAACGTAAGGCAATTGCCGGATTCCATATTTGAAAAATTAATTTTTACTATTTATTGCCATGATCGACAAAATGTGACAATTAATATATGCCAATATTTGAAATATCAACTAAATTCAATTGCCAAAATTTAACTAGATCATTAACCAAATATTAAATATAGATAATAATTCAATTTGTACACTTCAAATAAAAAATAATTTTTAATTAAATATGGTACATTCAGTACTACATCATTAATATTACAAAAAACCAACTATGCCAGGAATCCATACTTATCATATCCAACATTATGAGGCACAATTCTTCTTTTATATGAGGTTCAAAATTCAAATAGGTAGTTGACAACCCCAACTTAAACTTAAACTTGTTGCCTCCTTCTTCCCTCCATATATATAACATGTCTGCAAAGATTTATTTGACAGTTGTGGTGCACCAATTCACAGCTATACAATCTTTATATACCCTGGTATGGATAAATAATAAAATTAGCCTATAGACAAAAAAAAGTTAATAAAAAAATATATTTTAAGGTAGTGCAAATTTTTATGCTTAATTTTTTTTATATGAATGGTTACAACAGATGAAACTTGTTTAAATATTTTATTTTAAGGATAAAAACTAATGAAAATCATCTATTTACAACCGAACTCATTCATTGGCCTAAAACTGTTCAATTTGCAATGACAACCTCACATTTATAAAAATATGTTTGTGAAATATATACAATTTTATTATTATAAATATTTTCAAGTTTATTCCCATGCATGCATATATGGTTCTCAACCTTCCATAGATGGTTGTAAAAAAATCTTCCATAGATTAATTAAAAAAATATTATGTGCATATATGCTTCTCAACCTTCCATAGATGGTTTTAAAACAATCTTCCATAGATAATTAAAATAATATTACATGCATATATGGTTCTCAACCTTCCATAGGTGGCTGTAAAAAAAATCTTCCATAGAAAATTAAAATAATATTCTATGGATAGATGGTTCTCAACCTTCCAAATATGGCTCTAAAAAAATCTTCCATAGATAATTAAAAGAATATTATATGCATATATGGTTCTCAACCTTTCATATATGGCTGTAAAAAAAATCTTAACCTTCCATAGATAATTAAAAGAATATTCTGATTCTAGTGAATCGAATCCTAAACAAAGAAAAGATTTATTTTATTTTCATGGATATATGATAAAATATTCAATAGTATATTGTAGAACTATTAGGATGATAATCAAGTAAAAAACAAACCTAATTAATATTTAGAAAAATATTTGCAAACTCATTATCAAAAAATTTATCAAATCTTATTTCCTCTAAATCTTTTTAGAAGAAGTGATAATAGAATGTTTAAAGGTTCAGGTTCCATGAGTAATGTAGAAAATAAAGGAGAAAATTTTCATCGTGTGTTTCGGAGTAATTTAGTTGGAGAAAAATATCACAATTTGATCAAACACATTTATTAACAAAAAATTAGAACACAAAATAAAGCTACATTTTAAATAATTATCCATATCGATCAGTCGTCGATCACTCGGACTCGATGGCAGCAGAGACCTTCTACTAGAGGCGCTCAGAACCCAAAATCCAAAGCTTCTCGTTCCCAAAAGAAATCCACATATGAAAGAAACAAAAAAAATAACAAAATAGAAATGGAGGTTAAAGAAATACCTAGGTTGAAGAAGGGGAAGAGAGACCTAGGTTAAAGGGGTAAAGAGAACCAAAGTTTAAAGTGAGACCTAGATTGAGAGAGAATAGGAATTAGGATTTGGCAAAATAATAAAGGAGGAAAAATATTTCAACTTTTTATGTTCCCGCCGGTCTTATGTATAGACACGAATTTTTTTATTCTCATTAAACCACAAAAAAGTTTCCAAAAGTAAACAAATAAAATATTGCCATATTTATTTTGTTCATGGAGGGAAAATATATTACATATTTTGGGGCAACATTTTTTCCATAAACTAATTATTTTATGGCAATGTAAAATATTTCCATATTTGATCGTAATATATTATGTCACAAATCCAGCTTGCCATAATATATTGCTATCAAATATGGCACGCGTTATTGTTGCCATAAACATTTCCATTAAATATGGCATGCGTTCTTATTGCCATATAAGGTGTGACAATTATAGGCAACATTATTTGTTGCCATAAACAAACTTGTTTATTAAGGCAATATTAATGTTGCCGTATTATGACTATGTTATATGGCAACATTTTATGTTGCCGTAAGGCGTTGCCGTAAAATATGCTTTTTCTTGTAGTGGATTCTCGCTCTTCGTCTGTCAGATTCTTGCTGACGAATATGGGCTTTGGAGAGGACTCATCACCGAGATCGACTTGTACAACCTCATCCTCGGTGGGAGGCTCTCTTTGTTCGAACCGCTTCTCCCACTGTACATCTAGTTGTTGTGCCCATGGCTCTAGCTCAAGAAGTTCGAGAATGTCTTCATCTTCTTCGTAGGCGTCGGCAAATGCCATATTGACGGACCAGACTTGCCTGAGCATGTCCCCGATGCTGACATCTGAATCGGAAGTGGGTGATCCGGTTGAGTGTGAATGCCAGTCGCATTCCTCATCTGAGCTTTCAGGGGTTGTTGCCGATGTAACATAACCTAGCCCACATCTGGTTTTGTTGTAGTAGTCTCGTGGTTTTCCAGTCGGGACCGGCGATTGTACGGGTAATCGCCGTCCAGTGCCGTAGTTCAAGCCTGGTGTAGTTTCCAGATCATATCCTTGTTTTTGCATAAGGTACTTGGATCGGGGACTATACAGATAAGGGGAAAATCTCCCTGTGTCGGGTTCGAGATCAACTTCTTCTACCCTTAAGGGTTGTGGATCATTCTTCCGACCGAAGATGATTGGATGGTCTTCTCCCTCGACTACGCGGTAAGCGTCTTCTACTGGAGTAAGTGGGTTTACAGTGTAGACATTTGTCACCTGCATGTATAGGTGAGTTCCTATACTGTAGGAACGAAATAGTAAAGCGTAATACTCTAGAGGGGGGTGAATAGAGTTGGTAGCGGAATAATGCTAATTAAAAATGTTAGCAGCACAATCACAGAATATTAATCACAACTAAAATAATGTAAAGGCAAAGTTAAGAGAGCAAACGTAAAGACAGCGATGTATACTGGTATCCCTCTGTTGAGGACTAATCCAGTCGGTAGAACTCTTGCTACCAGTTGAATCCACTATTGGAAAAACCGCAAGTTTTTTTACGAAGTCCTTGCAACTTCTACAACACGAGCTTTGATACGAATAACTCGTCCAACTTCAAATGTGAAGAGGTATTCTTTAATCAAGCCTTCTGATTACAATCTCTCAGAAACTTCTAGACCGTACCGCACTGGCAAATTGACTAGAGGATTGTAACTGGCTTGGGATCTGAAATTGAAAGCTCTAGAAAACTCTTTGGAAGACTGAAAGCTTTAGATAGAGAGAAGATTGAAAGTGAATGAGTGAGTTAAAATGATCGAAATCCTTCTCTATTTATAGGAATTCCAAAGACAGACTTCTGACAGAATTCGGGCAGAATTCGGACAGAACTCTATGAGCAAATCTCGGTCAAATCCGCAACTGCAGGAGGACCAAGTTCCAAGGATTCAAAATCACAACGGCCACCAACCGAACTCTGGCCGAACTCGGTCCGAGTTCTGTCAGGGTTAAGTCAGGGTTTAGTTAGGGTTTTTGAAAAAGCTTTTGGTAATTTTTGAAAACCTTTTTGAAAACCTTTTTGTAAACCTTTTTGAAAGGTCATTTTAAAAACATTTTGAACTCTTTTAAGGAATAGCCTATTTGCCAGTACGACTCGGTGTACAACATATTCCTAGACTCAAACAAAGTGAAAAATACATTGCATAAGGAATTACAGACTCGAGTAGGCAAACAGATCTTCGGTCTTAAATTCAGTGGATAGCCATTCTTGATCATGTCCAAGAATCTGAGATGTCCCGACTAGCTTCGTATATCCAGACAGAGTTTGATCAATTATTAAAATCAGGTTGACCATATGACCAATGGGCCAACAATCTCCCACATTTTGATAATTGACAAACTATGAATGATATAACATAAAGCTTGTTCAAAATATCAAAAAGTAGAATTGTTCATATCCTGTATTATCTCAAAAAAATATTAGATCTTTTAATTTTCTCCCCCTTTGTCTCTTAGTAAAATAATTGCAAAAGAGAAAGCTCCCCCGCAATAAATGCATAAGTAACAAATAGTGAGAAAACATATATAAAAGAAATAAGGCAGAAATAAAAGAAAAATATCACAGGCATGTATAAAAAAAATATAATCACAGGCATGTAATTTCACAGGCAGTTATAAAGAATGAAGCAATATAAAGAGATAGTGCTATCATAAACTGAAACTGAAACATAGTGATGAAATAAACTGGAATGCCATAAACTAAGGCAAAATAAACATGTCCATGAAAATAAATGAGTACTGAAGCAAACAAAAAAGTGCTGATAATAATCAAAAAGTACTGATAAAAACTTGGAATATCGGAGCATTTTCAAGTGTACAATAAAATATCACTCAAAATTATATAGTCACATCTCCTCATCATCATCCTCATCATCATCATCAGCGCGACCAGCATGTCCTGAAGTACCAGCACCAGAGGTACCAGCGCCAGAAGGATGAGGTGGGGCGCCAGCATAGAACTCACCAACAAAGTCACGAGGTGGAGCACGATCAGGACGGTACCAATCATAGGCGTTACCGGGCTGGAAGTAGGCATGAACAGCCTCATCCTCACAGCGGTAACCAGAGAAAGCTGGATCTCTAGGGATAGAACCGGCTGAATAACCAGTCTGGGCGAAATGAAGATCAGCTAAGGAGTTTGCAATTGCCTGATAACGGGTGACGTCGCGGAACTCACGTTCGCGAGCCATGTCCGTCATCGAGACGTGCAAAGCAGATAAATGCTGATGTATGCCCTCAAATGTCATAGCATACTGATGAGGTGGTGGAGGAGGTACAGTAGGAGGAGCAGGAGGTAGAGCTGTAGCAGTCATGCTACGACGAGATAACTGAAGAAACTTGGGCTCAGGGTCCTGAGTACAAGTCGACAGATCGATATCGAAGCGCTGAAAGATACGTGGGAGAATCATCGCGTAAGAGAGATTTCTATCTCTTGCACGACAACGACCCATCATCTTAATCATGGTCTTAGGGGCTGAAAATGGAATCCCTTTAAGAATGTGGTACATGGCGGACAGCTCAAGAGAAGTCACATCATCCTTTGAAGTGGATTTAGGAAGGATAGTGGAATAGATGATGCGATACAATTCATAGTTAAACAAGTTCTGGTTGTTAGCCTTGAACTTTCCAGAGCGTACTCTATCAGGTGCACAGAGTTCCGCTTTCAAAACTTACGAGTGTCATACCTTCGGGGAAATCAAATTCAGTGATGTCGACTAGCAGTTCACCTTCGTTAGGGATACCAAGGATCTCCGCTAAGAGGTTATCATCGAAATTGATATCAATACCTCCAACACGAGTGCTCACATCAAAAGTGTCTAATATGAGATTGCAATAAAATAATCTAATGGCATTAGTTGCTATAGGGAAGCAGATTTTAACAAAAAGATGTAACCCTATGCCTCAAAGAAATAACGATGACCAGGAAATACAGTCCATTTGACTGGAGCGCCTGTGCATATGGATCTCATGGAGAAGTCTCCATACCACAGTAGGGCTTGGTCTAGGGTTTGGAAGAAAAACCCGTCGAACGTACCATCGCTCGTTTGAACCGACGAGAAGAGGGAATCCGTATGCGGATGCGATGATGGCCCTTCCTCACTAGGGGTCATCTTCTTCCTCTTTGAAAGATTGAATTTGGGTGCCATTTGTGCAAATTGAATTAAAAATGCACTAATAGAAAAGTGGACAAAGATGGAGTTATACCTCCCGAAATCAAAGTATGTCGAAGAGAACGACGAACTACGCACGAATCCAAATTTTGGATTGATTTCACCACTTGGATTGGAAGAAGGAGGGTGGTGAAAAGCTAGGGTTCGGGGCTCCTTCGCGGCTGCTGCTACTGTTGTGATTAGTTTGGAAGCAATGAAGAAGAAGGGCTTCTCGGGTTCTGTATATATAACTTGACACCCTCAACCGAACTCGGGCCGAATTCGGTCAGAGCTCTGGCCGAATTCGCCTAGGGTTCTTTATAGTTGATTTTTGCCATTCTTTTTTATTGTCTTATTTCAAATATTTAATTCAGAGATTAGTCATTTCAGCTTCAATTAACATAATTAATATTATTTTATGAATTAAATGTCGTTACACAGTGACCGTCTCAGATTAGCTGTAGGAGTACTGTCCCAGCTGGCGGAGGTTCACCGGAGAACTCTTAAGTACCGCTTCGCTTCAACCGTAGTTGTGGTGACAGACAGACTCTTTATTGGCTTGTCTCTAACACAGTTTTTGTATAATGATATATAATCATAAAACAAAATTAATTAATATTATTGACGTCCAAAATTCCTAATTTTCGACGTAAATAATTGAAACGATCTTCCGCTAGAGGTTTAGTGAAGATGTCAGCTAGTTGATTTTCAGTATCTATGTACACAAGGTTTATATCTCCATTTTGATGATGATCTCTAAGAAAGTGATATCGAATCTCGATATGTTTAGTACGAGAGTGACATACTGGATTCTTAGTCAAATTAATAGTGCTCGTGTTATCACAGAAAATGAGAATATGTGTGAAACATAAATCATAGTCTTCCAAGGTTTGTTTCATCCACAAAATCTGAGCACAATAACATCCTGCGGCGATGTACTCAGCCTCTGTTGTTGATAGGGCTACAGAATTTTACTTTTTTACTAAACCATGAGACTAAAGCCTTGCCTAAGAAATGACATGTGCTACTTGTACTTTTTCTATCAACTTTGCATCCAGCAAAATCTGCATCCGAATAACCAATAAGGTCAAAGGACTTAGTTTTGGGGTACCACAAGCCAACAGAAGAAGTGCCCTTAAGGTATCGAAAGATACGCTTAACTGCGGACAGATGTAGTTCCTTTGGATTAGCTTGAAATCGTGCACACAGGCAAACACTAAACATTATATCTGGACGACTAGCAGTTACATAAAGTAAACTACCAATCATACCTCGATACTTACGTGTGTCGACTGGCTTGCCTTGTTCATCTGAATCAAGCTTTATTGAAGTTGCCATTGGAGTGCCAATAGGTTTGACATTGTCCAGATCGAACTTTTTTAGCAAGTCTTTTGTGTACTTGGCTTGATTATAAATGTCCCATTATCAGTTTGTTTGATTTGCAATCCGAGAAAGAACTTCAGCTCTCCCATCATGCTCATCTCAAACTCATTCTGCATACACTTAGAAAATTCTTGACACAGAGATTCATCAGTAGATCCAAATATAATATCATCAACATAGATTTGAATTAAAAGAAGTTTGCCATTAAAAGACTTAATAAACAGTGTAGTGTCAACCTTGCCTTTTGAAAAGCCATTGTTAAGTAGAAAAGAGCTTAGATGATCATACCAAGCACGAGGGGCTTGTCTTAAACCGTATAAGGCTTTCTTCAACTTGAAAATATGATCAAGGTTTTTGAAATCCGTGAAACCTGGAGGTTGTGCTACAAAAACTTCTTCTTTTATAAAGTCATTTAAAAAAGCACTCTTGACATCCATTTGAAATAGTTTAAAATCATGAAAACATGCAAATGCACATAACATGCGAATGGATTCTAATCTCGCAACTGGGGCATAAGTCTCATCGTAGTCGATACCTTCTTCTTGATTGTATCCTTGAGCTACGAGTCGAGCCTTATTATGAGTCATTAAACCATTCTCATTAAGTTTATTTCGGAATACCCAACGGGTGCCAATGACCAGATGATCAATAGGCTTGGGAACAAGTTCCCAAACTTGATTCCGTTTAAATTAGTTTAATTCCTCTTGCATAGCATCTATCCAAAAACTATCACTACATGCTTCATCAATAGTTTTGGGTTCTAGCTGTGAAATAAATGCAACACTAGAAACAATATCTCTACTGGATGTACGAGTACTTACTCCTTTGGTAATATCACCAATTACCAAATCTTTTGGATGATCAGCTGTAAATTTCAACCTTTTCGGTAGATTCTGAAGGTAGCTGGTTCCTGGATCTTCTCTAGGAGGTTCAGCTAGAGCAGAGCTTGGTTGAGGATCAGCTGATGTTGAGCTTGATGCAGGCTGATCTTCATCACTGTTATCGATAGTCATTTGATTCATTTCATCAAAGGTGATGTTGATTGATTCTTCGATGATCATTGTTCGTTTGTTGAAGACTCTATATCCTTTGCTCTTAGCCGTATAACCTAAAAATATACCTTCATCGGCCTTTTCATCAAATTTTCCCAAGTTGTCTTTTGTATTAAGAATAAAACATTTACAGCCAAATATTCTAAAGTATGAAACTGAAGGAATTCTATCAAACCATAACTCAAATGGAGTCTTCTTCGATTTGGGTCGAATTAGAACTCTATTGAGAACAAAGCAAGCTGTATTGACAACTTCAGTCCAGAAATATTTGGGTAGACTAAACTGGTTTAACATCACTCTAGCCATTTCGGTTAGAGTTCTGTTCTTACGTTCCACAACTCTATTTTGTTGTGGAGTCCCAGGGCAGGAGAACACGTGTATGAAATCGTGTGTGTCACAAAATTGCTCAAAATCAGCATTCTCGAATTCGCCTCCATGATCGCTTCTGATTCGAGTGATCATGTAACCTTTTTCATTTTGTACTTTCTTGCAAAAGGCTACAAATTCGGATAATGCATCATTCTTGCATGTCAAGAAGTATACCCACGTGTATCTAGAGAAATCATCTACAATTACAAAAGCATAAAGTTTACCTCCGAGGCTAGCAACTCTGCTAGGACCAAATAAGTCCATATGAAGCAATTGTAGAGGTCTAGTAGTACATACTGCGTTTACTGATTTGAATATGGATCTGGTAGCTTTGTTCTTTTCACATTGACTGCATACCGATTCCTTCTTGAATGTAATGTCCGGTAAACCGCGTACTAGCTTCTTTATGGATAATCTTGATATTGTATCCATATTAGCGTGACCGAGTCTCATATGCCACAGATGACTCTCATCACTCTTGGCCATTAAGCATCTACCTGAAATGTTAGTTTCTTCTAACAAATAGAAAACATATATATTGTCTTCCCTGATACCTTCAAAGATAGTACTACCAGTTGAGCTATCAACTATAGTACATTTGTCTTTGCCAAAGTTGATGCCATAACCATGATCAGCTAGATGACTTATGCTGAGTAGATTATGTTTCAACTCGGTAACCAGACAGACATCCTTAATCACAGGATAGGGAGATTTACCAACATTACCGATACCAATAATATACCCTTTCAAGTTATTACCGAAGGAGACATAGCCTTCCTTCTTTTTCTTCGACAGTGTCGCAAATAGGGTAGCGTCACCGGTCATATGCCGTGAGCAACCGCTGTCGAGGATCCATTTGCTTCTAGCATGTGAAGGGTGTTCCACCTACAAAATAGTTTGCAGATGAAACTTTTGGTACCTATTTCTTATAGGGTCCTGAATTGTTAGCTTTAGGTATCCAAGCATAAATATTTAAATCAACAAGCTTTCTCATTCTACATGCAGATGAAATATGACCAATGAGGCCACAATAGTGACATTGTGCATGTCGAGTATTGAAAGCTGAGTGGTGTGCATGGTTGGTAGGTTTAGGTTTTCTAGTATAGAAGAAAGCATACCTATAATCTTGTTTGGGCTTAACCTTTTGGGGTAAAGGTTTTATATGGTTAGGTCTGACAGTGTTTGGCTTGGGAATGTTCCAATTTTTCGGTAAGTGACACGTGTTAGGGAAGGAAGCAGCAGGCTCAGGCTATTTTCCTAACCTAATTTCCAATCTTTTGGAAGTGTCATACAACTTAGTATAATCAGAAGTGAGTGATTCCATTCTGATTTGTGCACATTGAAGACTTTTCTTCTCTATAGAAAGTTCTTCCTTGAGTTTGTCAATAATTTTGTCTTTCTCTTCAGATGACTTGGTAGTCTCGTGTAATAAGAGCTTTGTTGAAGAAAGCTCACCAGACTCACTAACATTATTTCTAACCTCAGCTAGTAGGTCGGTAAGTCTACCTATTTCACCTTTGTACTCTTTGAGTACCTTCTTAGAGGTCTGATACTTGCTATACAGTTTCCTGTAATCAGTCATCAGGTCACTGAAGGCATCTCCTAATTGCTCAAAGGTGAAGTCATCATAAGTATCAACTACAGGTTCAGTAGGTACCTGATCGGATGCCATAAAGCATACGTTTGCAGCGTCTTATGATTGTTCGTCTTCTAAGTCGCTGGCTTCACTTTCATGCCATACTGGTATTGGCATACTTCCGTGATGTTGATCTTTTCAGGTTCCTTTTTTCATACCTGTTGCTCTTCTTGCTTGATGATGAGTTTATGGGACAATCCTTCTTCATGTGTCCCTTCTTCTTGTAACCATAGCAGACAGCATCTTCTTGATACCAGTTGTTGCTGTTGTTCTCTTTGACTCTCTTCTCATGTCTCATGAATCTTTTGAACTTCCTTGCTAGGAGTGCTTGATCTTCAGCGTCAGATCCACTGCTGTCTGAGTCACCTTCAGCAACTTTTCTGTGCTGAGCCTTGAGAGAGATCGTCTTCTCCTTTGGTGCAGGCTCTTCAAAATCTTGTAGCTCCAGTTCATGAGTGAGTAGCTTACCCATGAGTACTTCGAGGGACATAGTTGTGAGGTCGTTCCCTTCAATGATTGCAGTAGCCTTCGGAATCCAGTTCTTGGTGAGAGCTCGCAGGAGTTTGCAAATCTTTTCATGGTTACTGTAATCTTTGCCTAGGGAGGACAAAGGATTTATAATATCCAAGAACCTCTCGAACATTTGTGCAACTGTTTCGTTGGACTTCATCTTGAACGCCTCGTACTCTTGAGTAAGTCTGCTGACTTTAGATTCTTTGACTTGAGTCGTGCCTTCATGTGTGACTTCAAGTTGCTTCCACACTTCATTAGCCGTTGTGCAGATAGACACCCTGTTAAATTCAGTTCTGTCTAAAGCACAAAAAAGAGCATTAATGGCACGTGCGTCAAGACTGGCCCTTTTCTTTTCTTCCTCTGTATATCTGTTATGGGGTTTTTCAACTAAACTCCATCAACATTTATACGAGGTGGCTTTTGATAGCCATCAAGAACAATGGACCATAAATCAAAGTCAAGAGGTTTCAAGAAGAAACTCATCCGTGTTTTCCAATATGTATAATTCGTACCATCAAACAGAGGGGGTCTGTTTGTGGCCTGGCCTTCACTTGTGAATTTTACAGTTGCCATGTGTTGTGCTGTGATCTATATAACAGTTAATTAAAATGAATAAATAATTGTATTGTTACCTTTGCTATACCTGTAATACCCGATCAGATACCAATTGTAGGACGAAATAGTAAAGCGTAATACTCTAGAGGGGGGGTGAATAGAGTTGGCAGCGGAATAATGCTAATTAAAAATGTTAGCAGCACAATCACAGAATATTAATCACAACTAAAATAATGTAAAGGCAAAGTTAAGAGAGCAAACGCAAAGACAGCGATGTATACTGGTATTCCTCTGTTGAGGACTAATCCAGTCGGTAGAACTCTTGCTACCAGTTGAATCCACTATTGGAAAAACTGCAAGTTTTCTTACGAAGTCCTTGCAACTTCTACAACACGAGCTTTGATACGAAGAACTCGTCCAACTTCAAATATGAAAAGGTATTTTTCAATCAAGCCTTCTGATTACAATCTCTCAGAAACTTCTAGACCGTACCGCACTGGTAAATTGACTAGAGGATTGTAACTGGCTTAGGATCTGAAATTGAAAGCTCTAGAAAACTCTTTGGAAGATGAAAGCTTTAGATAGAGAGAAGATTGAAAGTGAATGAGTGAGTTGAAATGATCGAAATCCTTCTCTATTTATAGAATTCCAAAGACAGACTTCTGACAGAATTCGGGCAGAATTCGGCAGAACTCTATGAGCAAATCTCGGTCAAATCCGCAACTGCAGGAGGACCAAGTTCCAAGGATTCAAAATCACAATGGCCACCAACCGAACTCTGGCCGAACTCTGGCCGAACTCGGTCCGAGTTCTGTCAGGGTTAAGTCAGGGTTTAGTTAGGGTTTTTGAAAAAGCTTTTGGTATTTTTGAAAACCTTTTTGTAAACCTTTTTGAGAGGTCATTTTAAAAACATTTTGAACTCTTTTAAGGGATAGCCTATTTTCCAGTATGACTCGGTGTACAACATAATCCTAGACTCAAACGAAAAAAATATTGCATAAGGAATTACAGACTCGAGTAGGCAAACAGATCTTCGGTCTTGAATTCAGTGGATAGCCATTCTTGATCATGCCCAAGAATCCGAGATGTCCCGACTAGACTTCGTATATCCAAACAGAGTTTGATCAATTATTAAAATCAGGTTGACCATATGACCAATGGGCCAATATATACCGTGTTTCATAGCATACATTGTATAAAGCTTATTAAGCTCGAGGTAGTTCAAAGATAGCCCTTTATTGATGAAGTAAGGTATCTTTTCTAGTAGGATTACATCATTGCGGATGGTGCATCAGTGTAAGCAGCCACATACTTGGCCAGTTCTGACTCCTCTTCAGCTACCCCCTGTGTAAATGAGGACTGAGAGGGTGACTTAGGCAGCTTAATCATCAAGGGCTCCATGGGTGGAGCAGAAAGTGGAGTCGTTGGTGTACTAGCCACCCCCTGTTTGGTGCTCGGTGCTGGGCTGGAAGTTGTTGGCTGGCTAGCAGTCCCTGGCTTAGCGCTCGGCTGCCGATTCATTCTGGAAAGACGGATCGTCATTGGCTTGACAGAGGGATTGATCTCCTCTGCTTGTTGCTGGCTAGCTTTAGACAGCCTGATTGTCAGTGGCTCTGTCGTGGGTCTTCGCGCTTGGCCAGACCTTGGTAGTCGGATTACCATCTGTTCCTCCTGTCAGAGAGGCTAATTGTGTCCTTACGCAGAGTGGCTGTAAGGGGCGCAGTTATGCCAGGCTTGCGGGCTTGGAGGTGGATCGTCAGAGGTTCTTCTGATCCAGATGCTGCTTCAGTTTGAGCTTAAGTATCTCCTTCGGTGAGATGCTTCTTCGACTTTCATACAAGCATGGTCTGAGTAGTAGGATTCGACCCCTTTGAAGGGATCGATGTCGGCAAATTCTGTTCTCACGAAGCCGTGCTTATCGACGTACTCGAAGCACTGGTGCAGTGTGGAGGCACGATCATGTAATCGTGTATCCAAGGACGCCCCAGGAGAATATT
The DNA here is from genome assembly GCA_029216955.1 of Iris pallida. Classification (NCBI taxonomy): domain Eukaryota; kingdom Viridiplantae; phylum Streptophyta; class Magnoliopsida; order Asparagales; family Iridaceae; genus Iris; species Iris pallida. The sequence continues at coordinate 5,041,352 of JANAVB010040619.1, read as the reverse complement.
GTAGGAAGTGTCTGCATCTATGACATAATAGGTCACTTCTGACTGAAGGTCGCCGATTTGGCACTTTAGGCGAATCTTCCGATCGGGTAGCTCCTGCCTGAATTGAAACCGCTGATGGCGGTGCTTGTCCGCGTCAGGCGATGCATTGGGATGCACAAATGGTGTAGTAAGCTTTTCGGGATGATGCTTATGGAAGAACCGGGATCAATATGCATCCGATCCACCTTGATATCGCCGATGTACCCAGTATAGTACAGAGGGCGATCGTGCAGGTTGTTCTTGATGAGCATATGTTGCGGAGTGAAGACAATGTTCGGCATTGACCCTGTGCAAGTGCTGTCCTGGAGATCTGCAAGCGAGCTTTCCCCAATGAGGTTGGACTGAGCTAGATATGCGCCGGCATTCTGAAGTGCCTCGCTTAGTGCGACGCGAACATCCTTGGAGAGTCTCAGGAGTTCGTATAGTGAGTTTGGCTGGTGTGTTGGCCAATTGTGCCAAGATGTCAAAGTTGTACGGCCTCTCCAGCCCATGAGGCGTCTCCCTTCGGAGGGGTTTGTCGAAGCGGGTCTCCTTCGGCCTAGGCTTGTCGGTCGTTGAAGGCTGTGAAGGTCCGGGAGCATCAGCGGCTGTCGGTGATGGTCCTCAGCTGAGTTACCGGTGGAGGTTGGGTTTGTGCGCCGGAGCGGGTAACAACACAGTAGCTTCCTCGACTTCTGTCGAGATCGTACGGCATGATTTGACTTTCCCATACTTCTTCTTACTGGTGGAGGGAGGTGCGGACTGAGTCACCTCAGGTACCAAGTCCGGATGGACCCACATGATCTCCCCTTGTGATGTGGTAAGGGGCACTAAACCAACAGCTTGGTCTCGGGGAGGTGGAAAGTTAGCGACCTCCATCCTTGCTCGGGGACGGGTACTACTCCGTCTTGAGTCTTTGTCGGAGGGAAGTTGCCGAATTGTACTGATACCATGTTGGCTGCTACGGTCACCTCCTCGAAATCAATGGCCAGGGATTTAGAATCGATGAGATGCTGGATGTATCACTTCAGTTGGTAGCAATCATGTATGGCATGGTGGACATAGTGATGATAGTAGCAGTATTTGGGGTTCTTCAAGTCTGCAGGACGAGGCTCACGCTTGGAAGGAGGGAGCTGAATTCGTCCTCCTTGGATGAGCATGTCTAAGATGGGTTTAACATGGCCATCCTCGAAGGAGTAGGTCATCTGAGGCCACTGCTTTTCTGCTAGCTTTGATTCAGGCTTTGGGGCTGTGTCGGCCACCGTAGCCTGCTTACCCTTGTTGTCTCGTTGCTGTAGGAGTTACCACCATTGTTGTTGTTGACGTTAGGATGTTTGCCCTTGTCTTCCCCTTCCGAGATGTACAATCCCAGTTGGCGGGCTTTCTTCACCTTGTCTTCTGCGCTAGTAGCACTAATGATGAACGTCTTCCGATCCTTGAATTGACTTTCGCCCATCCAGAGGCTGATTATGGGAAGCAGTCTCTTTTGGCAAATTTCAATCAAGGAGGAATCAGGGTTACCGGAAGGCAGCTTCATCGTGGTTTGGCAAAACCGCTCGATATAGTTTCTTGTCAGCTCCTTTTCTCCCTGAACAACGTCCATGAGGGTGGACATTGTCATATCTTGTCCTACTTCGTAGAACCTCTCCAGGAACATACGTTTGAAGCTGGTGAAGTAGTGGATGCAATTATCCGCAAGTTGCGGTACCAGTCGAAGGCGACCCCTCCAATGCTCCGATAAACAGTCGCGTAAGGATGGCGTCGTCATGAGGCAGATGGTCGGTTGTGACTTTAAAGTAGGTGATGTACCTGCTTGCAGATGTCTTCCCATCATATGGATTGATGTGGAATGGTTTATATTTTGATGGGAAGGGAACATCTCTCCACGCAGCGGGATACGGTTGTCGTATCCTGAGGTCTTGGCAGTTTTCTCGGGCATAGAACATGGCCCGGAGCTCCTGGACCTCTCTTCTTGCCTCCATGGCCTCGTCTGCAATGGTAGAAGCCGATATTTCAGGAGGATTATCGCCCGAGTTTGGTGCAGCTGAGTTCGAGTCCGCATTGACTGCGGGACCCAAGCTTGTTTGGCCAGGCGTTCTTCCTTGCAGAGTTGGAAAGATCGCTTTGATCTCGTCCACAGACTTGACCAAAGCATGCAGTA
>JANAVB010040619.1:4905359-4956670 GCA_029216955.1 Iris pallida | reverse complement strand
TTTGAGAAAATATGTTGCTCGATGACTTAAGATAGACAAATGAACATACGTGACTTTGGGTTTGAACGAATTGATCATGTAACTAGTTCGGGGGATAATGATCGAACTTGATCTTGAATATCAAGGAGATTATGGTATATCCAATTCGGATGATAGCATCAGTTGCACGACTCAGAGTTCGTTGCAGAGGAAGATCGTCAGGTTACGTATATCGTCGATGGTATAGAGGCATATCAAAGATCGACGTGCTATAACTCGAGGGTACTCTGATTCGAGGAATGACGATCGCGTAAAATATTATTGTGCAAATGGACGCTATACTTGGGATTTGATATAAATGAATGTTTGGATGAAAATGAAATTATCGTGATTGCTTCGAAGATAACCATAATATTGACGTTCTTGTCTTGACGTCTTGTCTTGTGCGAGCACAATTCCAGCTTCGTACATGCATCATGTCGGATTTGGGTGATTATTCTGCGAGAGCGCTGACATGGTGATTCATGTCCAGCGTAAATGATCGAACTTACGGGAGATCACGGCATGGCAATTAGATTGTTTCGACTTGTGGTTTTATGCGAAAGTGAATTCGAGTATGGTTCAGACTTATAATTGACGATTAAGCAAGTTTGAGGATTGAGTAGATCCAATCTGCGTATCGAGAATGAATTAGTCTAGACACAAAGAAAGAGTTACGCTCCGAGGAGGACGATTATCCTGCGAGAGCGTTGTATGGTGATTTCATGTCCAGCATGGATAATCGGACTTGCAGAAGATTGGGACATGACATATTGTTATGCTAGACGACCTTGTGATTGAATACGTAAATTGTGTCGAACGACTCAGAAAATATGATACGAGAATTATGGTTTAATGACAAATCGTGTAGTAGAGTACTTGACTTGGATAGGGAGATTAAATCGAAGAGATAGACTACGCAAATTGCTTGTTTGGACGTACGATATTGATATGTCAAGGAATTGGTTGAATAGGACTTACCGTAGGATGGCTTTGCGAAATGACTCAGACCCCTTGGACTAAGTGTTGCAAGTACAAATAGGAGAATATATGCTCGATGTTTAGAAATCGGAGTGATGCGAGCTTGGGTAGAAAGTCTCATACTATCAACTTTAGTTTGACCTTAGGATTGGGGTCAATGTTAATATTATTTTTTGGGAACTATGATTCTAATACTGACGTTAGCTTTAGTCTAGTGAAGATAGCCTAGCAGTTAGGCAGACGATCCTGTGCGGAGAGTTTGGATATTGGCATTAGTGGATAGAATGATTCAACTATGTGGATGTAACGCCCCAGAACCAGAATACTGGAAAGCGGGGGCATACATAGCCAGCTACGTATATTGAAATGGAATCCATCTCACCATACGGTCACGGCTGTCTGGATATATGAGGGTTTAACTACAAACCATCAGTCTCTTAAGGTCATGAACAAGCCTAGTGTCTCAATCTCAAGCAAGTAATAACAGTCACAAGATGTTAGAGCATCAAATACACAATAGTAAGGCGTCCCATACATTACATATTTGGATGATCATGAAGCTAGTCATTAAAAAATGTGAAAACTAGCAAGAGATTCAGTCATACATGATCAACCCTAGGATTTGTCAATCATGTTACAGCCCATAGGCGGACAGTAAATAAAGTGCAATCAAGCTAACACGTGCTCTCAGCTAAACGCCTCAAAAGAATATTTTTACAATAGAGTGGGAGAGCCAAAATAAACCCACTCGTTGTCAGGATTCCTTCTAGTGGTCACCATCTGGTTGGAAGGTCGGTAGATCCTCTGGAGCTGCTCCAAAATCTGGCCATGCAAAACCAGCTGGGTTAGATCCCAGAAAGAGCAAGTGCCACAAAGGAGGCTTCACTTAAGAACTAAAACCCAACAATTAGCACAAGAATAAAATAAATAATAAGAACTGGAAATACGAGAATTCACGATGATATACGATGAGATAACCATGGGACTATTCAGATAACCAGGTTACAATCCGTAAACCAAACAAGGACCGAGATTGTAACCCTTCGTCTGAACGGAACTTGGTTTCCCACCATTTATTGGCAAGATAAATATAAGAAATCAGGTCATGTAACAATCTTGTACAGGATCGAGACAAGACTAGACTGATTATACCTCATCCAACAATCACGGCCAAGCAATAAGTACGGCTTGATACATTAACTAACTAGGGTTATCACAGGCCTAGTTACTAGCAAGATGCAGTGAGATTATTCTACAGCCACAAGCCCTGCAGACCATCCAGGCTATCCGGACGTAATTAGGGGTTGAGTTCAGGTGGGTACATCATCCAAGAAACGGATGTACCCTTAAGTAGCTTGAAAGGTGCACCACATGACTGTGTGCTGAAAATGTGCCCGACTCGACGGCAGGCTACAGATCCCAGGTGGAGCGCCCAGATAACGGGATTGCCTGTAGCTGGGAAAATCTCGTCATGACTACTGGATTATTCTAGTTTTTAGCATTAGTCAATTTCAGTAGGTACCCCTGACCGTGGTACTCAAGGGTCCCTGTCCTAGACATAATACAAGACAAGACTGGTTCATTTGTACAAGCACAATCGTCCACGGTATCCAGGTCATTCATACTTGTCATGTCATGTTAGTCGTCGTAACAGCCAATCAAGGTATATCATGTCAGGTTTAATTGTCAAGAGTGCGCCACGGCGGGTCACTATCATGTCATGTTACTTGTCAAGAGTGCACCACTACGGGTCACTGTCGTGTTCATGGTACATATGCAGGGTTACATGGTACAAGCATTCTATCAAGGGACCCAGGCTACACAGAGGGTCATAATACATGAGCATAATACAACAATTGAAATAATAAAAGGGGCAAGATTGGGGAAGGAGTCATGCGGCCCAGGGAAATAGGTTCATGCGGCTAGGGGGTAATTGGGCTCGTGCGGCCATGAATCAGCAAGCTCATGCGACTCGGGTTCATGCGGTCGGGGTTTAAGGGTACATGCGGCTCGGGGAGACTGGGTTTATGCGGCCAGGAGATCGGGTCTTATGCGGCTCAAGATCAGAAGTCCATGCGGCTGGGGGGAAGACAGGGTCTTATGCGGCCAGGAAAAGAAGGGGGCGCATGCGGCTCAAGGGAAGAAGTCCATGCGGCTATGAACCAATCAGAGCTCATGCGGCCAGGAACCCAAGCAATGTCATGCGGCTGGAAAGGGCTGAGTCTTATGCGGCTCAGAGAAAGTTAACTCATGCGGTTGAGAAGTAGGGGGGTCTTATGCGGCTCGGAGGGAAGAGTGTCTCATGCGGCTAGGATTAAGAGTTCATGCGGCTGGGGGAAAGTTTCATACGGCCGGCTAAGGGCATGCGGCTAGGAGAAAACTTGTCGCATGAATTGCCATGCGGTCAAGCACTGTTCTTCTTCTCCAATTTTCGAGGAGAAGAACCATGAAGGCCATGCTTCCAAGCTCCATAAATCCTTCATCCGAGGTAAGAATCTGAACATCCATAGGTCAAACTGCGGCAGAATGAAATTCTCTACAACATGGAACCATCAAAACTTGGAAATAATAAGGTTAAGTAGATCAAAACCCAAGAAATCCAAAAATGAAATAAATTTAGATCTACATGAATTTAGCCATGGAAATTAAAATTGCTAAGTACTAAAGTGTCTCAGGATGTTGTAAGGAAGAGAATAGAACAACAAAAGTTTGAGTTCCTCCATGAAGCAAGATGCACTTGCCTAAGTTTTCCCTCTCTCTCAGGTAGGTGAAGAGTAATGGTGAGGAATAAGATGAGTAAATAAGGAGAGAGAAAGGGTTGGGTTAATAAATGATGATGGTGGTGGTAGATAGGGGTTGGTTCACAACAAAATCGAACCAAGCCAAACAAGCCGAACCGAACCAAGATGAACCAAGCAATGAAATACCCAAATAAACTATGCAAGGAGGCATGCAATACGAGACAAAATTTGTACACATATACCAAAATACGTAATACGAACTACGGTCATTACAACTCTACTCACCTTAAAATAATTCCGTCCTCGGAATTTAATTAATAAGTTAGAGAGGCAAGGACAAGCTACACTAATCACAGTCAAGCTATACTAAGCAGTCTACCATGCAATCATTCATTCAAGCAAGGAATCGAGAGCATAAGGCATAAGAAAGACATTACACCCTACGAGTCAAACAGGTCAAGATATCGCGATCGGATATCGTCCTCTCGCTCCCACGTTGACTCACCCAAAGAGTGATGACCCCAAGCAACATGGACTAATTTGATAGTCTTGTTCTTGAGTATCTTCTCTCTTCGGTCCAATATGGATACGGGCCTCTCCTCATACGAAAGGTTGGTACCAACAACCAATTCTGAATGATCCAGGATGTGGCTCGGGTCTGGGATATACCGTCGTAGTTGGGATACATGGAAGACATCATGCACCTCACGTAACGACGGTGGGAGAGCGAGATGATAGGATACATCACCTACTCGTTCTAAGATATCGAACGGCCCTATATACCTAGGATTAAGCTTTCCCCGTACGCCGAAACGAATGACGCCACGGTTAGGTAAAATCCTCAGGAAAATATGGTCGCCGACAGAAAACTCCAGAGGGCGTCGATGAGAATCGGCCCAATGGCGCTGGTGATCTTGCGTAACTCGAAGATGATCCCCGACTCTTCTGACCACTTCAACCGTCTGAGTAATCATGTCCGGACCGAGCATCTGCCTCTCTCCAACATCATCCTATGCTAGCGGAGATCTACACTTCCTACCATACAGTGCCTCGAACGATGCCATCTGGATACTGGCTTGGAAACTATTGTTGTACGAGAACTCCACCAGGTGCAGATGATCTTTCCACGAACCTCCAAAGTCGAGTGTACAAGATCTCAATATATCTTCAAGATTCTGGATCGTGCGTTCTGACTGACCATCAGTCTGCGGATGATACGCTGAACTAAACTGGATGTGAGTTCCCAAACTCTCTTGCAGACTACGCCAAAAGTGTGACATAAATCTTGAATCTCTATCCGAGGTGATACTGACTGGAACACCGTGAAATCTCACGATCTGCCTGAGGTACATCTCTGCTAGCTGAGCCGTCGACTGACCAACTCTGAATGGAAGAAAGTGAGCCACCTTCGTGAGCCTGTTAACTATAACCCAAATAGCATCTCTACCGGTCGGGGACCTAGGAAATCCAGTCACGAAATCCATGGTTATATGCTCCCATTTCCATTCTGGAATCGGCAAGAGCTGAAGAAGTCTAGCTGGCCTATGATGTTCAGCCTTAACCTGTTGGCAAACCAAACACCGAGAGACAAACCGGGCTATCTCCCTCTTCATGCCATTCTACCAAAAGTGATGACGGATATCACGGTACATCTTCGTACCGCCCGGATGAATAGAATACTGAGAACTGTGAGCTCCTGCCATGATCTCTTATCTGATATCTCCACTGGGTACACAAAGATGCCTCCTATGTCGAAGTGTACCATCCTCATGGATACATAACTCTGGCCGCCGTCCTGTCTCACACTCTACTCTGAGTCGCTGAATCTTAGAATCTGCTGACTGCACCATCCGGATCCTCTTAACTATACTGGATTGAACTTGCATGCTGGCCATCAACATTATATTGATAGGAAGGACAACTTCTATAACCATCTTCTGAAGATCTGCTAATAACTCTGGCTGTGCTGTTAGAAAATAAACTCTGGCTCTTCTGCTCAATGCATCTACAATAACATTGGCCTTTCCAGGATGATACTGCAGGTTGACATCATAGTCCACAAGTAGCTCTAGCCACCTCCTCTGACGCATGTTAAGATCCTTCTGAGCGAACACATACTTCAGACTCTTGTGATCGGTGAAAATCTCCACCCTATCTTCATACAAGTAGTGCCTCCAAAGCTTAAGTGCAAACACTACCGCTGCTAGCTCCAAGTCATGGGTTGGGTAATTTTTCTCATGGTCACGAAGTTGACGTGACGTATAAGCCATTACCTTTTCATGCTGCATCAAAATACATCCTAAACCTCTGCCTGAAGCGTCACAATACACTGAGAATCCTCCAGTCCCATTTGGAAGAGTGAGAATGGGTGCCATGATCAAACCTCGCTTCAACTTCTTAAAAGAATCCAGATATTCTGCTGTCCAAACAAACTGCATATCCTTGCGGGTCAACTGGGTCAATGGCACTGAAATCCGAGCAAAGTCTGAAATAAATCGCCGGTAGTAACCGACCAAGCCAAGAAAACTGCGAACTTCTGCAACTGTACTGGGTACTGGCTACGTCTCAATGGCCACGATCTTCTGGGGATCCACTTCCACTCCTCCTCTGGTGATGATATGATCCAAGTATGAAATGCGATCGAGCCAGAACTCGCATTTACTGAACTTGGCATACAACTGGTGCTCCATGAGAATCTGAAGAACAACTCTGAGATGCTGCTCATGCTCCGCCTCATTCTTGCTGTAGACCAGGACGTCGTCTAGGAACACAATCACGAACTAATCCAAATAAGGCAGAAAAATACGATTCATGAGGTCCATGAATACAGCCGGCACATTGGTTGCTCCAAATGGCATAACAAGGAACTCCCAATGCCTATATCTAGATCTGAATGCTGTCTTCGGGATGTCCTGCTCTCTGACTCTGATCTGATGATATCCTGACCGTAAATCAATCTTCGAGAATACTGCTACCCCATTGAGTTGATCAAACAAGTTATCTATCCTCGGGAGAGGATATCTGTTCTTGATTGTCACTGAGTTCAAGGTACGATAGTCAACACATAATCTGGACTTACCATCCTTCTTTCTCACAAGAAGCATCGGGGCTCCCCAAGGCGATCCACTTGCACGAATGAATCCCTTGGTCCTGAGTTCTTCAATCATCTTGTACAATATCTCTAACTCTGACGGCGCCATCATGTAGACTATTTCTGACACTGGGGATGTCCCTGGGATCAAGTTGATAGTAAACTCGATCTCTCGCTCTAGCGGCATTCCTGGAAGCTCTTCTGGGAAAATATCTGAAAACTCCTCGACTATCTGGGGTAACTGAACTGCTGCTACTGCCATTCGCAATACTGGAGGAGAAGGTTCAACTTCGCCTCGGGAGAAGGAAAACTCTGGCTCACCTGGAATGCTAAAAATAACCCTACCAATATGGCAGTCTATCCTGGCATACTGGTCTCTCAATCAATCCATCCCTAAGACCATATCATAATTGGCCATCGGGAACTCTATCAATCTAGAAGGGAATTCTCTACCACTAACTACGATCCGATATGAGGAAAATACTCTATCTACTCCCACAAGACCGTTACCAGTAAGTATATTGAGCCTTACTGATAATGATTCGGGCTCCAGTCCTATCCGTGTCGTAAATCATACAGACATAAATGAATACGATGCACCAGAATCAAATAATACTGATGCTGGGAAGGAGTTGACGAGAATAGTACCTGCCACTACCTCACCTGGTGCCAATCCTTCTTCCACGGTCATCGCCATCGCCTGACCATGTCCTCTGGGTGCGGGTCCCCTCTGCTGGAACCTCTCTGCCTATTATGGATCTGGGCTTGGGCTTGTACATATTATTGGGGATTCTGTTGCTGAAATACTTGGGTCTGAGGTGGCAAGGGCCTAGACAACGGGTACTGCTGCTGCTGGACTGGTACTGGCCCTCTCACCGAAGGACTAGTGAAGTTGGACGATGATGAACTACCCCTATTCGGGCAGTTCCCAACCTTGTGGTCAAGTGCTCCACAAGCCAGGCACAATCCCTACGCCCTGCCACCACATGTCCTGGCTTCCCACAATGTGAACATCCCACTGCGGAAGAAAGCTTCTGCTTCTGCTGCTGAGGGTGCATCGGGGTTGAATGCTGAATCGATGTCACTGAGGCCGCCCGCCTCGGGGTTCCAACGGTCAAAGCCCTAGCTGTCGGGGCTGGTACTGAAGACTAATTTATCTGGCCGTGAGATTGCTTCCGACCTCCGGTCCTGTCCACAATCCTCTGGGAGGTATACTCATGCCTCCTAGTTCCTCTCAATACCGTATCAAAAGTCTGATACTCAAACTCCTCCACTGCTAATAAAATCTCCAAGTGGAGTCCCTGCTGGAACCGCTGAGCCCTGTCGAACTCGGTCGCCACCAAGGTGGGAGCAAACCGACTAAGTCTCAAAAACTCGGCCGCATACCCGTCGACCGTCCTGCCCATCTGCTTTAGATTGGTGAACCTCGTTTGTAGATTGTACCGAGCTACAGCATCAAAATACTTGGTCTGAAATCTCTCACGAAATACTGCCCAGGCAATAGGTGTCACTAATCCAACGGCCTGTACTGCCCACCAGCTGCGGGCCAAATCCAATAACTGTATGCGCACTACGGCCACATTCTCATCCTCTGGAGTCCTGGCTGCTTCTAGAATCACTTCAGTGTCTTGAAGCCATGCATCAGCAGCAATAGCATCTTCGCTGTCGTCGAAGAAGGGAGGGTTCAAACGCTTGAAACTGTTAGCTGCCTGGTTCCCTTGATGACCTCCTCTGGTCAGAGCATCTTGTACTGCCTGGTGCAATGCGTCACCTCGACGATCTTAAGAATCTAACAATGTCCTGATGAGACCTACTAAGGTGCCATCATCAGGCTCTGCAGGCTGGACTGGCTGAACTGGTGGCTCTTGACCCCCAGTAGGCATGACTCTAGAGGCTACTCCAGAATGCTGGACTTGATCTCCAGGTTGCTGTGGGTCTACGGAAGGTGCTCCGTCTTGTCGATCGGTAGGAGCAGGAACAATACCGCTGAAGAAGACGACATAGGGAACAATAAGGAAGGACCAGGATAGATCAAAGATACAAGCATGTGATCAGGTCAAGAATACAGGGATTTAGCAGATACGAGCAGAGATCAAGGGCGAGTACTGATTGAGATATCTATTCGGTAAACCCTCACATCTCTTGATTCACAAGACCTGCATAGGCCACCACTTAAACCATGTAACGCCCCAGAACCAGAATACTAGAGAGCGAGGGCATACATAGCCAGCTACGTATAATGAAATGGAATCCATTTCACCATACGGTCACGGCTGTCTAGATATATGAGGGTTTAACTACAAACCATCAGTCTCTTAAGGTCATGAACAAGCCTAGTGTCTCAATCTCAAGCAAGTAATAACAGTCACAAGATGTTAGAACATCAAATACACAATAGTAAGGCATCCCATACATTACATATTTGGATGATCATGAAGCTAGTCATTACAAAATATGAAAACTAGCAAGAGTTTCAGTCATACATGATCAACCCTAGGATTTGTTAATCATGTTACAGCCCGTAGGCGGACAGTAAATAAAGTGCAATCGAGCTAAAACGTGCTCATCGGCTAAACGCCTCAAAAGAATATTTTTACAATAGAGTGGGAGAGCCAAAATAAACCCACTCGTTGCCAGGATTCCTTCTAGTGGTCACCATCTGGCTGGAAGGTCGGTAGATCCTCTGGAGCTGCTTCGAAATTTGGCCATGCAAAACCAGCTGGATCAGATCCCAGAAAAAGCAAGTGCCACAAAGAAGGCTTCACTTAAGAACTAAAACCCAGCAATTAGCACAAGAATAAAATAAATAATAAGAACTGGAAATATGGGAATTCACGATGATATACGATGAGATAACCATGGGACTATTCAGATAACCAGGTTACAACCCGTAAACCAAACAAGGACCGGGATTGTAACCCTTCGTCTGAACGGAACTTAGTTTCCCACCATTTATCGGCAAGATAAATATAAAAAATCAGGTCATGTAACAATCTTGTACAGGATCGAGACAAGACTAGACTGATTATACCACATCTAACAATTACGGCCAAGCAATAAGTACGGCTTGATACTTTAACTAACTAGGGTTATCACAGGCCTAGTTACTAGCAAGATGCAGTGAGATTATTCCACAGCCACAAGCCCTGCAGACCATCCAGGCTATCCGGACGTAATTAGGGGTTGAGTTCATGTGGGTACATCGTCCAAGAAATGCATGTACCCTTAAGTAGCTTGAAAGGTGCACCACATGACTGTGTGCTGGAAATGTGCCCTACTCGACGGCAGGCTACAGATCCCAGGTGGGGCGTCCAGATAACGGGATTGCCTGTAGCTGGGAAAATTTTGTCATGACTACTGGATTATTCTAGTTTTTAGCCTTAGTCAATTTCGGTAGGTACCCCTGACCGTGGTACTCAGGGGTCCCTGTCCTAGACATGATACAAGAGAAGACTGGTTCATTTGTACAAGCACAATCGTCCACGGTGTCCAGGTCATTCATACTTGTCATGTCATGTTAGCCGTCGCAACAGCCTATCAAGGTATATTATGTCAGGTTTACTTGTCAAGAGTACGCCACGGCGGGCCACTATCATGTCATGTTACTTGTCAAGAGTGCACCGCTACGGGTCACTGTCGTGTTTATGGTACATGTGCAGGGTTACATGGTACAAGCATTCTATCAAGGGACCCAGGCTACACAGAGGATCATAATACATGAGCATAATGCAATAATTGAAATAGTAAAAGGGACAAGATTGGGGAAGGAGTCATGCGGCTCAGGAAAATGGGTTCATGCGGCTAGGGGGTAATTAGGCTCATGCGACTCGGGTTCATGCGGTCGGGGTTTAAGGGTACATGCGGCTCAGGAAGACTGGGTTTATGCGGCCAGGAGATCGGGTCTTATGCGGCTCGGGATCAGAAGTCCATGCGACTGGGGGAAGACAGGGTCTTATGCGGCCAGAAAAAGAAGGGGGCGCATGCGGCTCAGGGAAGAAGTCCATGCGGCTAGGAACCAATCAAAGCTCATGCGGCCAGGAACCCAAACAATGTCATGCGGCTAGAAAGGGCTGAGTATTATGTGGCTCGGAGAAAGTTAACTCATGCGGTTGAGAAGTAGGGGGGTCTTATGCGGCTCGGAGGGAAGAGTGTCTCATGCGGCTAGGATTAAGAGTTCATGCGGTTGGGAGAAAGTTTCATGCGGCCGGCTAAGGCCATGCGGCTAGGGAAAAACTTGCCGCATGAATTGCCATACGGTCAAGCACTGTTCTTCTTCTCCAATTTCCGAAGAGAAGAACCATGAAGGACATGCTTCCAAGCTCCATAAATCCTTCATCCGATGTCAGAATCTGAACTTCCATAGGTCAAACTGGGGCAGAATGAAATTCTCTACAACATGAAACCATCAAAACTTGGAAATAATAAGGTTAAGTAGATCAAAACCCAAGAAATCCGAAAATAAAATAAATTTAGATCTACATGAATTTAGCCATGGAAATTAAAAATGCTAGGTACTAAAGTGTCTCAGGATTTGTAAGGAAGAGAATGGAACAACAAAAGTTGAGTTCCTCCATGAAGCAAGATGCACTTGCCTAAGCTCTCCCTCTCTCAGGTAGGTGAAGATTAATGGTGAGGAAGAAAATGAGTAAATGAGGAGAGAGAAAGGGTTGGGGTTAATAAATGATGATGGTGGTGGTAGGTAGGGGTTGGTTCACAACAAAACCGAACCAAGCCAAACAAGCCGAACCGAACCAAGATGAACCAAGCAATGAAATGCCCAAATAAACTATGCAAAGAGGCATGCAATACGAGACAAAATTCGTACACGTATACTAAAATACGTAATACGAACTACGGTCATTACAGTGGAGACACCACTCACGAGGCTTGGTTGAAATGCATATATTTTGGGAGACGCCTTGAATATGTGCACGATCCAACTCGAGTAGAAATGGTGGATCCTCTATCACGAGGCTTGGTTGAAATGTATATATTTTGGGGATGCCTAAAATATGTGCACGATCCAACTAAGTGATACGTCGAATTCAAGTAAGACTAAAGAAACGAGACGGTATCGAGGATTTTAGGGTATAGTTGTTCGGGGTAAAAAATAAATGAGGCACGATCGTAGCTCGGATTGAAGAAAATACATAGGCAAAGTGTGTGCGAGAATCATTGGATGTTGAATCAAGTGATAAGTGTCACGCCACGATCCCGCAGAGTCCTTTCATCCTCGCTTCGGACTCTGTGAGACCATTCGACCTTGCTTGGGTGTGATGTCGTCCAAGCCTAAATTGCCTTACACAAGTCCAAGACCTGCACAATAAAAAATTAACAAGATAGACAATATGCAGCAGAACATATTGCAGATATTTGAAGCAGAAGCGGACAGATTGCAGAATATAATTGAACACAAGGTAACAGAAATAAATTCTCTTTATTGATTTCATTTGAACAGATTACAAGCTCTCAACTCTCTCTGATATAATGCTTACATTCTCTCAAAAATATTACAGATTACAATGATCTCGTTCCATACATTACATCCCTTTATATACAAAACCAATACTTTGCAATAGATGTCCATCTCTTGGCATCTCTTCTAATTTTTGGCTCCTGAGGATGAGGCTCGGGCTATCACTTCAGACTATCTTTTCGATGCGTCTTGCACCTGCATGCAGACTGATGATGGGTCAGTATATCAGCATACTGGTGATTGTGAACAAAGGAATACATTTGTCTGAAACGATCACTAATTCATTTAGTGAGAAAACATTTCTTGTGATGTGATCTTGCTACTTTTACCTATGTTCATTTCATGCACATATTCAGAGTCAGATTACATCTTTTGAAAACATCTTTGAAAAGCCACAGTTCATTTCATTTCTTTCAAGCATACAAAGGACTAGTCATTCTTGTGAAGTGAGCAGCGTGTTTCATGAGCCATAATCATTTCTCTTATTCAAGACATTCTCAGGGTCAATGACAAGCACGATTATCAGATATTTTCTTTAAACGGGATATAGCAGTTCTTTGTAACATGTTATTCTCTATAAGCAACTCATGTTCAGGAAACTTAGCAACAAACGTATCACTGTTCAGTGATTCCTACCATAGACGACGGTCCATCCCTACATAAGACAAGGATTAGCATAAACGTAACATAACCAACATTCTTATTTCTTGATCGTCTCTACATCGTCAGCTCTTAGCAAAATTGTTATCGACACATGCAGACTCGATTGGCAGTTGTGACTCTCCGGTTCAGCTCTGCATCAATCAATACCTATCTATATGATGGTCCATGGGTATTTCCATGATTAGTTGTTGTGACTTTTGGGTTCAGCTCGTCGCTAAGGACTCAGATATCGGCTACCCTTTTAACATGAGGTCTCATTTACCTGAGGGTGCTCTTAATCTCTCCTAGGCCGAGTGGTTCCAGGCGCCCCCAGATACCACCCGAGAGACAAATTTTTACCTTGTGCACAAGTTGTCCGAGACCAATGCATTCTCTAGCATTTCTATCAGATGAAGCAGATTTTTTTTATCAGATCTTTCAGATGTACGACACGTTCATTTCGTGCCTTAGTAGATATACGACACTTTCATTTCGTGCCTTTTTTCTTTTCGGATCACATAACCAACAGCTTCTCTCTTTTCTTATCAAACATGGCAAGGAGTGTCACGACCCACGCCCGCTTTTCGGGATGCGAGTGCGTGCGCAAGCCAGCCGTTTAGTAAATATACGTAAGCTGTAAAGTGCAGTAAAGCCATGGCAACTAATCTCATCCACAAAATTAAAGATAAAACTTTTATAGAATCAAATAAGGATTTGTCATTTGTACATGGAGTTGGGCGAAGACAAATCCACTACCAACTATGAGAGAAAATATACAAAAGAAATAATTTATAAAGTAGCAGGGACGACCCAAGAGTAATCATCTATGAAGAAATGGAGAAGATCACGGACTTGGCTAGAATACCTGCAGATAGTCAAGAAGCATACACCAGGAGAGATCACCAGGTCCTTAGAGGGACGTAACAAGATACATAATATACATGCCAAATGTAACAGTAAATAAACATGCATAAAGGAAATGACAGAAATATGGTACTCGACGTCTAACCAATCTACATGGAGACGTAACATCAAGGACAATATTCAACACTTGGGCTAATAGATACAAGTACCATCACAACCGTAGCTCATCGGAAACTAACGGCCAACAGAATAATCACAATCGCATCTCCTCCGAGAATAACGACCAACAGAATATCACAACCGCAGCACGAAACTAACGGCCAACAAAATATCACAACCGTAGCACGAAACTAACGGCCAACAGAATCATCAACACAACCGAAGCTCATCCGAACTACCGGCCAACAGAAACTATCATATAGCCCACATGCCTAGTAAATGTCCTCTCTGTCTTAAGGAACTATACAGTGTCCAGTCAGGTCGATTCAAGTCAAGATACGAGTAAGGTACAGTTCAAGACATATCAATGAATACAAAACAGGACTAAGCAACTCTATCATGATCTATACATGGAGTAAAAGAAAATAATGTACGTGTATGTAACATGAGGAAAATATTACTAGCATGAACATAAGAAGCAAATAATCAATTATGCCAGGAAAGAAACTGCAATATAGAAAAATGCATGAAAATACTGTACAGTGGGCAAGGTATACTTGCTTGAAATTTGTCCAATTCGTACTGAGATTGCAGGTAATGAAGTTGTATCCAATCCTAGGCACATGCTACCATTTCTCAAGGAATCTACCAAAGTCCAAGTCATAAAATCAATAATCAACACAGTGTATACATACACCTATACATATAAGTCGCCCTTAGAAGGTTTTATTGGAATAGCTCTATTAAGGAAATAATTTTCTTGAAATGTTATATGACTGAAAATAATAACAATATAGATATTTTAATTCACTAAGTTATAGACATAAGTTCATATATAGGAATGATCATGTATATAAATATAAAGAATATTTGCGCAAGAGGCATATATGTAATAAGGTGTAAATATTTGTACAAAAATCCTTAAGGCATTTATAAGTCTTCATTTATATAAATATACCTATACTGACGTAGTTATATAACATGTGTAAGGAAGACTCATTTATAAATAACATATTTGCTTATAAATAACTGTATGTACATAGCAATTATATATATATATATATATATATATATATATATATATATATATATATATATATATATATATATATATATATATATATATACACACCATATATGTTTGGTCAAAATATTTAAACTGTACCTATATTCACTCCAAATTATTTATTTAACATAAATATTTAATTAAACCTACAAGATATAGCCATGCTTTTATTTAGATACACAATATCATTATATATGTATGTATATGTATCACCAAAATTATGCATATATATAACATCATCCTAGTGAAAAATAATTTGCATATAACATTTGTAATAATATATTTAGATTATGCACACACATATATATATATATATGCTGCTAATACCATGAAGCCTATCATATTGGATTTTCCCCGCTGAGCACCTCCTTCCCCAAACCTAGGGTTCTTCCGATTACTCCTAGGGTTTGCGCCGATAAACCACTTGTCTCTGTTCGCTGATCCCCCCACCCTCGCCTCTGTTCGCTGATCTCTCCTCCTTCGTCTCTGATCGCTTTTCTTATCCCCTTCTTTCCTCCCTTCCTTCTTTGTACCCCCTTTCATTATTCCGTCGGGGTTCTCATCCCTTCTTCAGCCATTAGTGGTTTAGCGCTCATCAAAAGCGCTTAGATGGTATGGCGTCCTACAGAGATGTCATAGAAAAAATGGCTTCTTTATTTTCTATGCAAGGGCCGGCGGACTCGGTGGCCTTATCGACCAGGGATAGCGCCGTTCCTCAGCACTGGGCTCTCACCGTGGCCGTCAAACCTTTTTCTACTCGAAGATTTATAAGGCCAATTCTTGTAATGATACTGGAAAAACTATGGAAAACACCATCGTCGATCCTTGTCTTGGATCTGGATACAGAAGTGGGGACGTTTCTTGTGCATTTGGATAGCATTGAAACTGTGAACAGGGTGCTATTAGACGCTCCGTGGAGCATTAATGATGATCTACTTGCTATTGAGAGATGTGATCCGAGTAAATTGCCTGAAGAATATCAGTTCCACTATGCCAATTTTTGGGTGCAACTCCACAAAATCCCCCCCAAATTCTTGAATAGGTCAGCGGTAACCTGGATTGCTGAAGCTCTTAGAGCTCCAAGAAGTTGTTCACGGAAGGATGAGTTAAAGTAGTCTACCTTTGCCCGTATCAAAATTCTGATAGATATTACTAAACCCCTGAAGAAATCTATAACCACTACCATTGACGGATCGACGATCGGCCAGGTTAAAGTCAAGTATGAGCGACTTCTTCGGATGTGTCTATTCTGTGCCAGGATGGGCCATACTTTCTCCGCGTGTAGTGAGAGGGAATCATTTGCTTCCTTGATCGGAGACGACTGGTCGACAGAGGAAAGATCTCGCATTGAAGAACTGCTGAAACCTAGAATCAGAGAAGATGACTTTTTGACAGACATTCAACGTCTGCCCACACGACGACGTATCCCGGACTCGTCTAAACAAATACCACCACATCCTCATCACCAGGCACCTCACCCAAGTCCTGCTATGAGTCCCAATCAATCAGAACCCCCCCTCTAATTTTTTCCTACTCCTACAAATCAGTATCCAATCAAGCTGGTCAACTTGAAGTTTACATTCCTCCCCATAAAAGGGTGGGTTCCAATCAGATTGCGGAGGATAGATGCAAGGTTATACCTAGAGTATTAACTCCCATGATAAATCAACAGGAGACAGAGTCACAAGGCATGTTTCAGCAATATGTGGTCCAAAGGAATTTGTTTTCTGAGAACTTGGACAACCGTCAGCTAACTCATAAATTCTTACGGGAGATGGAGAGTATCATGACCTCTTCATGTGAGGAGGGATCCAAGAGTAATGGGGATAGTGATGTATGGGCCACTAATGTCATGATGGTTGATACTCCAGATATACACCAATCGCCTTCCCCTATCATCGAATTCCTAGAGGAAGCAAATTCTCTGCCCCAAATTCAAATGTTCTCGCCTGGCATTCATAATAATAACTCTATCCGAGAGCAATACACTGAGAAAGAAGTGTTCCCAGTGTTTCACATGACGGTTTCGTCACACGACCGAGCAATCTTCTGAAAACTTTATGGAAACGATTGGCCAAGCAGTGCCCCCCCAACAGACGCAGAGGTATATCTCCAGTGTTCTTGAGAAGAGATCTAATAATAGTCCAGATGAGCCCAGAGCCAGAAAGAGAGTGGCCATCCCCAGCAAGTCTTTGGATTCAGCTTCTAATCTCAACGCGGCTGTGAATAGGCAGCCACTAGATTAATGAAAGTTCTAGCATGAAACTATCGAGGTCTGAGGAATGTCTCGACAGTTGCTACGCTTCGATCATTCCCCTCCGCCACCCACCCCTCTATCTTCTTTATCTCTGAAACTCTCTCTTCACCACAACATACCACTCTCCTACTTCCCCTTCTTGGTTTCACAAATTATTTCTCTGTTCCCCCTCAAGGACATTCGGGGGGTCTTTGGTTGGGATGGGACGACACTATCAAAGCTTCGGTGTCATTCTCTTCTAACAATCTCATTCTACTCTCCATCGATGCTACTCAGTCTTACCATGCATGGAAATTATTATGTATATATGGTTGTCCGAAGAAACGCGACAGTGTCAAGCTATGGGCCTTCATCAAAAATATATCCGAAGAATTTTCTGAACCATGGTGTTGCATAGGGGATTTCAACGAAATTCTTAAATCAGCCGATAAAGAAGGTGGCAGAGACTTCTCTTCCTGTGATGTCCGTCCTTTCCAGCATATGGTAGACCAATATGGTTTGATGGATCTCAGATTTATTGGCCCGGCCTTCACATGGATGAACTCCAGACGACCAGAACAACACATCAAAGAAAGGCTCGACCGTGTTCTTGCTGACATGGGGTGGTGTCGACTTCATCCTCATGCGACTGTGTCAACCCTCCCGCACATTAATAGTGATCACGCTCCTATTCTTCTCAATTCTAATAATGCTATTATTTAAAAAAGAAGACCGCTAATATTTGAGTCGTTTTGGCTAACAAACAATTCTTTCAAGAAGAGCTTTAACTCTATTTGGTTGAAGCTGGACAAAGTGGCCGGAAACTCGCTCAACAAAAAACTTCAATTCACTCTTCCTCAACTTCAGAAATGGAGTCGAGATACCATTGGCAATTTTCGTGTGCGACTCGCGGGGTTGCAGAAGCAACTCATCTCTATCCAATCCCTTCCAGTCACAGAGGCTTCACTAACAGAGAAAAGGATCATTAGCAAAGAGCTTAATGACCTCTTGATACTCGAGGAAACTTATTGGAAACAGAGATCTCGTTGTTAGTGGATCAATCTTGGGGATAAGAATAACAAATATTTCCACATGAAAGCAACTCAATGAAAGCAGAAAAACGAGATCTGCTCTCTGCAACTTCCTGATGGTACCTGGACGACGAATCAAGAGAGAATTGCAAACTCTATCTTGGGGCACTTCTAAGCTATATTATGTGTTGACGATTCGCACTCTTTCGACCAAGTGGATGATCTCTGTTGCAATGGATTAGCAGATAATGAAAACTCGTCTATTGGTACAATGCCGGAGGAGGAGGAGATTCACCATACTATTATGGGTTTTGGTCCTCTCAAAGCCCCCGGTCCTGACGGCTACCCGGCTATCTTCTTTCAAAGAAGCTGGAGTATAGTCAACAAGGATATCTGTGCGATGGTTAGACAATTTTTCGTAGATGCGATCATGCCGCCAAATATGAACCATACAAATATTGCTCTCATTAAAGACTCCATCTCCTTCAACTTCGATTGATTTTCGACCGATTGCGCTCTGCAACGTCTCATATAAGATCATCTCCAAACTTCTCGCTAATCGAATCCGGCCCCTTATGGACAAAATTATCTCCCATAATCAAAATGCTTTCATCCCCGACAGACAGATTACGGACAACGTTATCATCGCACAAGAGATCATTCATGCCATGAAGAGATTTCCCAAGAGCAAGAATGCCTTCGCGCTGAAAATCGACATGTCAAAGGCATATGATAGACTATCATGGGCATTCATCAGAGATGTATTACATGGAGTTGGCATCAGAGGGAAGTCCAATGATTTGATTATGAGCTGCATAACTTCATCTTCCTTCTCAATATTGGTTAATAGAGTCCCTCATGGTTATTTTAGACCCGCGAGGGGCATCAGGCAGGGATGCCCTCTTTTTCTATATGTTTTTATTCTGTGTGTCGATGTCCTCTCATGACTATTTTATCGGGCTGAACAAAATAATCTCTTCAATGGTATTCGTATCAACAGGTACTCACCATCCATTTCCCATCTTTTGTTCGCTGATGATATATTTATTTTTGGCCAGGCTAATCCTAATGCACTACTGTTCACGAAAGAGTTACTTCATACATTCTCTGATTGGTCGGGTCAGCAAATTAATTATAACAAATCAAGCATATTCTTCAGCAAGAATGTTACCCAGCATGAGCGGATGGATATGGCTCGGCTGCTGCATCTCACGGACATGAAGATCAAAGACAAATACCTGGGACATGAATTACTTCAACCCAAAAAAAGAACCTCCACCTATTCATCGATGATCGACAAATGTGAAACTCGACTGAAAGGATGGAAGGCCAGGCTCCTCTCGCACGTCGGACGCTCTACGCTGATCAAGTCTACTCTCGGTTCTATGCCTATTTACTACATGTCGACACACAAAATCCCTCGTACAGTTGCCGACGTCCTCACTAGACAGCAGAGTGCTTTTTGGTGGGGCCATGATCGTTTGGAGCGCAAGATGCATTTCTTAGCTTGGGACAAAATTGCCCAGCCGAGAATGTTTGGCGGATTGGGTTTCAGAAAAATAGAATGGGTCAATGACGCGCTGATCGGGAAGATCCTCTGGAGGTTTCTAAACCAACCTCACCAACTGTGGGCTCGTCTATTACGTGGTGTTTATCTATAGAACTCATCTTTATGGTCTGCTAAGCGGTCGAGGAGAGATTTCCCAACCTGGGCGAGTATACTCCATGTTAGAAAGTTCATGTATGACAAGATACTCTGGAAGATCAAGGGGATGGGTTGATGTCACTCCCCGTTCCCGGAATGCGTATTTTTATACATGTACAACTCATGTGTATTTATTTAGTATTTATCATGTATTATTCTGTATTTAAATTCCTATTAGTTTCATGTTAATTAATTATCTGCTCTTTAAATTTTTATGTTAATTAATTTCCTGCAAATTTTATCTCTATAATTATATTTCTGCAATTTTATTACCTGTATTTTTATTTGCTGCTCTAGTGTTATTGGGTTTCGGTTTGCTGGATCCCATTAAACCCGGCCTACTAACTCCCACCTACCACCACCCTTCCTATTTAAAGCTTCCATCTCTTTCTCTCTCCTCATTACTTCACTCTCACCATTACTTCTTCTTCCTCTCATTACTCTCCACCACCTACCAGCAGCAGCAGCAGGAGGCAAGTGCAAACTTGCTTCTACTTGAGAACCATGTTTTTATGGTTCATTTGGCTTCTCCTTGTGATTCTAAGAGAGTTTAGTTCTTAGTATTTTGGATTTCGTTGGCTTGTTTCTCCTAGATCTAAGTTTTGTAATCGGCTGTTCATGGGTTCTTAGTCCACCAACTTTGCGTGTATTTCTCTGGCACTGGAACAAAGGCTCCATAGGGCGAGTTCGGGAGATGTTGTACGCACACGTTCTTACGTGCTCGCGTGAGACATCAGCCCAGTCACGCACACATCTTTACGTGTTTGCGTGTATTTTAGTCATGCTAACGTTCTCATGAGCGTGCGTGTATTTTAGTCACGCTAACGTTCTCATAAGCGTGCGTGTATTTTTAGTCACGCTCATGTCTGTGCGTGTCTGCGTGACTTTTGAGTCACGCTCATGTCTGTGCGTGTCTGCGTGACTTTTGAGTTACGCTCACTCTGTGCGTGTCTGCGTGACTTTTGAGTTACGTTCACACGGTGCGTATCTGCGTGTATTTTAGCCACTCTCACGCTGTGCTTACGTGCGTGACTTTTGGCGTGCGTGACTTTTCACCCTCACGCTGCGCGTGTGTGCGTGAATTAATTGTCACGCTCATACGCTCATACGCTCACGTTGCCAGCACGTATCACTTGTCACGCATCACTTGTCACACTTCACTTTTCACGCCCACGCTTACCAGAGTGTACTCCTTTTACGCTCACTCCTTCATGCCGGACTTGGCGTACTTTTCACGCATACGATTCTTGCGTGACTTTTGGTCTTAGCTTAGACTTGTTAGCATGACTTCCTGACTTAGGGATTTTATTTGTTCTATATTTTATTCATTTAATATTGGTATGATAATTCCCTATTATATCCTTACGCCTTTTTGCATGAACCCGAAAATCTTAGCATGTTAATATTTTAATACCTATGGTTGTGTATTAGTGCCAAGTGTTTGGATTGGTATATGGATATCCAGTGAGACTGGAACTTGACCTTGAGAGTTATAGACTCAACCCTATTTAATGCTAAATGACTTTTATGCCTTATCACCATTAATGATGATGGTTAATTGATCATGCGTTCCTAGTTGGAACTAAGAGACTGGCTAGTCGTCTTATTAAAATGAATGAATGAGACACGTTCATGTTATGAACTATTGCAATCGACTGGCTGATCCCGAGTATTGACATACATGCACATGCAGGCTTCAATCTATTTATTTAATTATTTATTTATTTATTTTCTACAAAAGAAGCATGTGTACTTTATGGTCAAGGCATGATTACCGTGGTTAGATTTGATTGTTGCATTATGCTATGTAAGACCAGAAACCTAGCCGCACTGGTATCGTTGTAGAGTTGAGCATATCGTACCCCGTACGAAAGTACTCATCTGAATGACCATGATCCACGGCATGGGATTTCGCTCAACGTAGGGACTATTAAGTTAAATAAAATAATATTTGTATGGAGAGAATGGATTCTCGAGTTCTTACATGGCAGCCCCCTTGGGACAAGTAGTACCCGACGGGTCGGCTGGTTCCCACAGATACTGTAAATCTGCCACACGGGCAGGGAACAGTATCTGCTTTTATTATTATGGTATATTGTATATTGACGGGCGTCCTGCTAGGACTCGTCTAATTCATGCATGGCGCACATGATTGACTGGATAGACTAGCCTTGCTCGCACATAGTAAGAACTGAGGAATCTTTATTATATTATTCCAGGATAACTTGGGACTCACAATAGCAAGCCGTAGGATTGATTGGCCATTCAAGATGATTTGTTTGTGTACTGTACTACTCTGTTACCTAACTGGGATGATCAGAATGTCAGGACATGACGGGTCAACTTCTGTCCTTGTTTGGTTGGGAGGTTGGTTCGAAGTGTCGTGATGTGATGTGAATCCTAGTAGCAAGCAGAGATCTATTATTATATTCTTTTACTTACTGGTTTATGTCCTTCATATCGTCCTTCCTTGTGGTACTTGCTATTAGAGGTCTAACCTCTCTGGTTTTGCATGGCCATATTTAGAGCCGGTTCCCGAGGATCCAGCGTACTTCTACCGCCGAGATGGTCAATACTAGAGGCATGATTGCAGGAGGACTCGAGTGGGTTCCTTACTTTACCGCTCGTTTTGTTATTTACCTTTATATACTTAGCCGTTTGGCACCGACATATTGGTCGGATTATCTTGTACTTACTTTTACATAATTATAATTAAGTCAGACTGTAGCTGATAACAATTGTGTATACTTGCTATATCATCTGGCTATGTTTTGTAAAGCCAGATCTCAAGAACATTTTTGACTGAGCGTTTGGGACGCCTTACTGCTTTATCTTACATGTTCTCTATTACTATTTCTTGCTTGAATGATTGAGACAATAGATGTGAAATGACCATAGTAAGACTCTTATGTAGTATGCACCCTCTTGTCTGCTTAGACAGCATTGATCGTATTATACGGTATTCATATACCCGTAATACGTAGCTGGCTGAGTCATTCCCCCGCTCTCCAGTATTCTGGTTCTGGGGCGTGACAAGATTTTAGTGGTGGCCCATGCAGGTCTGATTTCAGACTTGTGGGGTGTTTTGATTTATAGGATGTCTCAATCACACGTGTTCCCCCTTGATCTCATGATTCATTATTCTCAACTCTTGCTTGACATTCCGGTATCCTTTGACTTCATTGATCCTTCATGTCCGGTCGTTTGATTGTTCTCTTGTCCCTTTTCTTAGGGGTACTTCGTCCGCATCAGTCAGAGCTGGACAGCAACAACAAGGGCAACATGGGCAACATGACCAGGTTGGTCAGCAACAAGGGCCAGTCTCACCTCAGGAGACTATCCAGGAAGAAGTGATAGTAGAACCAGCAGTTGGACCGCAGTATCCGGAAGTTCCAAACCCACCCATAGTTCTACCTACCCCTGTGGAAGTGGACACACCAGCCCTTCTGGAGATCATGAGAGGAATGATGGCTGCTCAGCAACATCAGATGTTGGCCCAACAACGCATGCACACTCAGCTACAAGAGCAGAATGTGCTACTCAACCAAGGATTGCAGACGGTATTAGAAAGAGGAGTGAGGACTGATTCCGGAGCATCAGCCAGGTTTTGCAAGTACAACCCCCGCCGTTTCGAGGGCACGGAGGATGCCATTTCAGCAGATGCATCGCTTAAGGATATGGAGGCTATTCTGACAGCAGCTAAGGTACCGACAGAAGAACGTGTAGATCTAGTGAAGATGTTACTTCAGGATCTCGCACGTGATTGGTGGAAATCAGAGGAAGTGGGCATCAGACGTCCTGTGGCTTGGGACGATTTTACAGCAAGATTCAAGACCAAGTACTATGGAGTTGTGGCACAGTTTGAGCTACAACAGAAGTTTATCAACCTCAGGCAGGCCGGCAAGACTGTAGATGCTTATGCAGCAGAATTCTACAGATTGAGTAGATTCGCCCCAGAGATGGTAGCAACAGAGCGCCAGAGGGCCATGAGGTTTCAGCAAGGGTTTCATCTCGAGCTCTTGCAATTGATAGAGGGGCACAATTACCAAACTTTTGATGAGATATTGACGGCAACTCGAAGGCATGAGCTCACCATTTAGAGGCTTGCGACTAGGACTGGGGGTCAGAAGAGATCCCACAGTCAGATTGAAGGAGGAGGGGGAGCAGCGCCCCGAACAACAGCACCATCCACTGGCATTCGTATCCACGATGTGGCGATACGAGGACCAGCACCACCCAGGCAGCAGCAGCAACAGCAACAGAGAAAGAACCAGCAACCCCCGGCGGGCTGCACTTATTGTGGGAAGATGGGACACACTAGAGATGTGTGTCGGACATTGAATGGACTATGTCTGATATGTGGAAATCCAGACCATCGGGTTACCACATGTCCCATGAATTCGAGGTCAGGAGGACCAGGGCAGCAGTTTCCTGCTCTGCCAGCACCAGGGGCAGGCCAGTATCGAGGACCAGCGGTGGCAGTTAGGCCATTGGCACAGCGTCCGTTAGTACCGCAGGCTCAGATGTTTCGGCAGCAGGGACCGCCAATGCAGCAACACCAGCATAAACCACCCCAGCATCATCAAGGCAGGGGCCAACAGCAGCACCAGGCTAGGCCGCAGTATGGAAATCAGCAAGGAGGTCGAGGGCAAGCATTCACTCTGTCCTTGGAAGAGACATTAGCATCGGGAGATGTTGTAGCAGGTAACATTCTCGTCGCTTCATATCCCGCAGTAGCATTGTTTGATTCGGGAGCATCCCATTCATTTATATCTGCATGATTTGCGACACGACTAGGAATGGAGTTCGAGGCATTACCAGGGAGGTTGAATATACTCACTGATAATGGGCTCGTAGGAGTTAGTAGAGTTATTTTAGCGTGTAGCGTTGTAGTTTGCGGGCATTCCTTACCCGCCCGGTTAATAGAATTTTCTGTTAGAAATTTCGACGTTATCTTAGGCATGGACTGGCTGAAAGACAGTCATGCGACAATAGATTGTCGTAGAGGGAGTGTATCTTTTGATATTCCAGGCATGAAGAGATTTACCTTAGTCAGATCAGAGGCAACTCAGCAAGAGCAGGGAGTAGTGACGGCAATGGAGAAAGTTCAGATTCCGAAGGTAGTTGAAGAGTTTCTAGACGAATTTCCCGAAGAACTTTCAGGTCTACCACCAGTTAGAGATATTGAGTTCAGTGTAGAATTGGCACCAGGAACTAAACCGATATCAGATCGAGTTTACAGAATGGCGGATTCAGAGCAGGCCAAGGTATATGAGCACATAGAGGAATTGAAGGAGAAGAAGTTCATCCAAGCTAGCGTATCACCGTGGGCAGCACCAGTGGTACTTATGGGAAAGAAGGATGGGTCATCCAGATTGTGCATTGACTACAGGAAGCTTAACGCGGCAACAGTGAAGAACAAGTACCCACTACCCAGGATCGACGACTTATTTGATCAGTTGAGCAAGGCTAGAGTTTTCTCCAAGATAGATCTTCGTTCAGGGTACCATCAGGTGAGGGTTCGGAAGAAAGATATTCCCAAGACAGCATTCAGGGCGAAGTATGGGCATTACGAATTCTTAGTAATGCCGTTTGGTTTGACCAATGCTCCAGCAATATTCATGGATTTGATGAACCGCATCTTTATGCCATATTTAGACCAGTTTGTCATTGTGTTTCTTAACGACATTCTCGTATACTCTGCTAGTAAAGAGGAGCATGAAGACCACCTCAGGAAAGTATTACAGGTTCTGAGAGAGAACCAGTTGTATGCCAAGCTCAGCAAGTGTGAGTTCTGGACGGATCATATTTCATTTTTAGGTCACATCATATCAGGAGCTGGAGTAGCAGTAGATTCCAAGAAGATAGAAGCAGTAGAGAGTTGGCCAGTGCCCAAGACCGTAGCAGATGTGCGGAGTTTCTTGGGATTGGCAGGATATTACAGAAGGTTTGTGTCAGATTTTGCAAGGCTTTCAGCGCCCATGACCCGCTTGACCCGGAAGGATGTGCCATTTGTTTGGTCGGCAGAATGTCAGGCATCATTTGAGACTTTGAAGCAAAAGTTGATATCAGCACCTATTCTTACATTACCAGTTGGACCCGGAGGTTTTACAGTATATTGTGATGCGTCAGGTAAAGGACTTGGATGTGTCCTTATGCAACATGGAAAGGTGATAGTATATACATCTAGGCAGCTTCGGGACCACGAGAAGAATTACCCAACTCATGATTTGGAGTTAGCGGCAGTAGTGTTTGCTCTGAAGCTATGGAGGCATTACTTATATGGTGACCGAGTGGAGATGTACACAGATCATAAAAGTCTGAAGTACATCTTTACTCAGAAGGAACTAAACATGGGGCAGAGAAGATGGCTGGAGTTGATTAAGGATTATGATGTGGAGCTTCAGTATCATCCAGGCAAGGCTAATGTAGTGGCAGACGCTCTCAGCAGAAGAGACGGCACATTTATGTTGACAACGCAGAGGCATATCTTAGAAGACCTTCAGGAGATGGGCATTGAAGTTATATTTCCTAGTGATGTAGGAGTTCTAACTAGTCTACAAGTCCAATCTGACTTGGTAGACAGGATCAAGGCAGCTCAGGCACAGGACCCGAGGATTCAGAAGCTTAGGGCAGAATGTGAGTCAGGACTCAGGAAGGAGATGAGGATTCATGAAGATGGTACACTTAGGTTTGGATCACGTCTATGTGTGCCTAGTGGAGATATCAGACAGGAGGTCATGGCAGAAGCTCACAGTTCCCAGTATTCTATTCACCCTGGAGGGACCAAGATGTACCAAGATATCAAGCAACATTTCTGGTGGAACGGGATGAAGAGAGAGATAGCTAGATTTGTTTCCCGTTGCTTGGTATGTCAGCAAGTAAAGGCAGAATAGCAGAGGCCAGCTGGGTTATTGCAACCGCCTCCTATTCCGGAATGGAAATGGGAGCATATTACAATGAACTTTGTGACCAGTTTACCAAGATCGCCAA
The DNA here is from genome assembly GCA_029216955.1 of Iris pallida. NCBI lineage: Eukaryota > Viridiplantae > Streptophyta > Magnoliopsida > Asparagales > Iridaceae > Iris > Iris pallida. The sequence goes on along the minus strand of JANAVB010040619.1, from coordinate 4,929,667 downwards.
GTGGTAAAGATGCTATTTGGGTGATAGTAGACCGACTTACGAAGGTAGCACACTTTCTTCCCTTCATAGTAGGGCAATCTACAGAAAAGTTGGCAGAATTATATATACAACAGATAGTCAGGCAGCATGGAGTCCCTATCAGTATTGTGTCGGATCGAGATATCCACTTTACATCACATTTCTGGAAGAGATTACATCATAGTCTGGGTACCAAGTTAAGATTTAGCACAGCCTACCATCCGCAGACGGATGGGCAATCAGAAAGAACGATTCAGACTTTAGAAGACATGTTACGAGCTTGCACTCTAGATTTTGGAGGGTCCTGGAAGAGTCACCTGCACTTGGTCGAGTTCTCATACAACAATAGTTATCAAGCCAGTATCCAGATGGCGCCATTCGAAGCATTATATGGTAAGAAGTGCAGGTCACCGCTAGCATGGGATGATATCGGAGAGAGGAAGATGTTAGGTCCGGAAATGATTATTCAGACGGTTGAAGTGGTTAAGGAAATTAGAGAGCGACTTCGAGTTGCGCAGGATCGGCATCGTCATTGGGCGGACCAGCATTATAGGCCGTTAGAATTCTCTGTTGGGGACCACGTATTCTTGCGGATCTCACCTACTCATGGGGTCATTAGATTTGGCGTTCGCGGGAAATTGAGTCCGCGGTACGTGGGCCCATTTGTTATCCTTGATCGGATAGGCGATGTTGCTTATCGTTTATCCCTCCCACCTTCGTTACGAGAGGTACATGACGTGTTTCATGTATCTCAATTACGTAGGTATGTATCAGACCCAAGCCATGTCCTCGATCATTCTGAGCTGGTTGTTGGTACCAACCTGTCTTACGAGGAACAGCCTGTGTCCATTTTGGACCGAAGAGAGAAGATACTCAAGAATCGAACAATTAGTCTTGTCCGTGTTGCTTGGGGTCATCACTCCTTGGGAGAGTCAACGTAGGAACGTGAGAATGATATCCGATCACGGTATCCACACCTGTTTGACTCACAAGGTATATCTTTTTCTGTATACCTTGATTGTCCTGATTCTTCATGCTTGTCACCTTATGGGTAGAGTTACCTGATATCGTAGATTGATGGATTTCCATATATAGTACTTGCTTTTGATATGATATACATGATTGCTTGCCCACTAGAATTGCTTGTATTAGTTTAGCTCTGATATTTCTATCCGGCTTGGATTTGAAATTCCGAGGACGAAATTTTTCTAAGGTGGGTAGAGATGTCACTCCCCGTTCCCGGAATGCATATTTTTATACATGTACAACTCATGTGTATTTATTTAGTATTTATCATGTATTATTCTGTATTTAAATTCCTATTAGTTTTATGTTAATTAATTATCTGCTCTTTAAATTTTCATGTTAATTAATTTCCTACAAATTTTATCTCTGCAATTATATTTCTGCAATTTTATTACCTATATTTTATTTGCTGCTCTAGTGTTATTGGGTTTCGGTTTGCTGGATCCCATTAAACCCGGCCTACTAACTCCCACCTACCACCACCCTTCCTATTTAAAGCTTCCATCTCTTTCTCTCTCCTCATTACTTCATTCTCACCATTACTTCTTTTTCCTCTCATTACTCTCCACCACCTACCAGCAGCAGCAGCAGGAGGCAAGTGCAAACTTGCTTCTACTTGAGAACCATGTTTTTATGGTTCATTTGGCTTCTCCTTGTGATTCTAAGAGAGTTTAGTTCTTAGTATTTTGGATTTCGTTGGCTTGTTTCTCCTAGATCTAAGTTTTGTATTCGGCTGTTCATGGGTTCTTAGTCCACCAACTTTGCGTGTATTTCTCTGGCACTGGAACAAAGGCTCCATAGGGCGAGTTCGGGAGATGTTGTACGCACACGTTCTTACGTGCTCGCGTGAGACATCAGCCCAGTCACGCACACGTCTTTACGTGTTTGCGTGTATTTTAGTCACGCTAACGTTCTCATGAGCGTGCGTGTATTTTAGTCACGCTAACGTTCTCATGAGCGTGCGTGTATTTTTAGTCACGCTCATGTCTGTGCGTGTCTGCGTGACTTTTGAGTCACGCTCATGTCTGTGCGTGTCTGCGTGACTTTTGAGTTACGCTCACTCTGTGCGTGTCTGCGTGACTTTTGAGTTACGTTCACACGGTGCGTATCTGCGTGTATTTTAGCCACTCTCACGCTGTGCTTACGTGCGTGACTTTTGGCGTGCGTGACTTTTCACCCTCACGCTGCGCGTGCGTGCGTGAATTAATTGTCACGCTCATACGCTCACGTTGCCAGCACGTATCACTTGTCACGCATCACTTGTCACACTTCACTTTTCACGCCCACGCTTACCAGAGTGTACTCCTTTTACGCTCACTTCTTCATGCCGGACTTGGCGTACTTTTTACGCATACGATTCTTGCGTGACTTTTGGTCTTAGCTTAGACTTGTTAGCATGACTTCCGGACTTGGGAGTTTTATTTGTTCTATATTTTATTCATTTAATATTGGCATGATAATTCCCTATTATATCCTTACGCCTTTTTGCATGAACCCAAAAATCTTAGCATGTTAATATTTTAATACCTATGGTTGTGTATTAGTGCCAAGTGTTTGGATTGGTATATGGATATCCAGTGAGATTGGAACTTGACCTTGAGAGTTATAGACTCAAACCTATTTAATGCTAAATGACTTTCATGCCTTATCACCATTAATGACGATGGTTATCTTAACTAATTGATCATGCGTTCCTAGTTGGAACTAAGAGACTGGCTAGTCGTCTTATTAAAATGAATGAATGAGACACGTTCATGTTATGAACTATTGCAATCGACTGGCTGATCCCGAGTATTGACATACATGCACATGCAGGCTTCAATCTATTTATTTAATTATTTATTTATTTATTTTCTACAAAAGAAGCATGTGTACTTTATGGTCAAGGCATGATTACCGTGGTTAGATTTGATTGTTGCATTACGCTATGTAAGACCTGCAACCTAGCCGTACTGGTATCGTTGTAGAGTTGAGCATATCGTACCCCGTACGAAAGTACTTATCTGAATGACCATGATCCACGGCATGGAATTTCGCTCAACGTAGTGACTATTAAGTTAAATAAAATAATAATTGCATGGAGAGAATGGATTTCCGAGTTCTTACATGGCAGCCCCCTTGGGACGAGTAGTACCCGACGGACCGGCTGGTTCCCACAGATACTGTAAATCTGCCACACGGGCAGGGAACAGTATTTGCTTTTATTATTATGGTATATTATATATTGACGGGCGTCCTGCTAGGACTCGTCTAATTCATGCATGGCGCACATGATTGACTGGATAGACTAGCCTTGCTCGCACATAGTAAGAACTGAGGAATCTTTATTGTATTATTCCAGGATAACTTGGGACTCACAATAGCAAGCCGTAGGATTGATTGGCCGTTCAAGATGATTTGTTTGTGTACTGTACTACTCTGTTACCTAACTGGGATGATCAGAATGTCAGGACATGACGGGTCAACTTCTGTCCTTATTTGGTTGGAAAGTTGGTTCGAAGTGTCGTGATGTGATGTGAATCCTAGTAGCAAGCAGAGATCTATTATTATATTCTTTTACTTACTGGTTTATGTCCTTCATATCGTCCTTCCTTGTGGTACTTGCTATTAGAGGTCTAACCTCTCTGGTTTTGCATGGCCATATTTAGAGCCGGTTTCCGAGGATCCAGCGTACTTCTACCTCCGAGATGGTCAATACTAGAGGCATGATTGCAGGAGGACTCGAGTGGGTTCCTTACTTCACCACTCGTTTTGTTATTTACCTTTATATACTTAGCCGTTTGGCACCGACATATTGGTCGGATTGTCTTGTACTTACTTTTACATAATTGTAATTAAGTCAGACTGCAGCTGATAACAATTGTGTATACTTGCTATATCATCTGGCTATGTTTTGTAAAGCCAGATCTCAAGAACATTTTTGACTGAGCGTTTGGGACGCCTTACTGCATTATCTTACATGTTCTCTATTACTGTTTTTGCTTGAATGATTGAGACAATAGATGTGAAATGACCATAGTAAGACTCTTATGTAGTATGCACCCCCTTGTCTGGTTAGACAGCATTGATCGTATTATACGGTATTCATCTACCCGTAATACGTAGCTGGCTGAGTCATTCCCCCGCTCTCCAGTATTCTGGTTCTGGGGCGTAACAGTTGATATCCTTGAAAATCCATGGATTCCGAGCCTTCCTGAGTTCAGGATTACATCTAATATTATTCTCCCGACTGGAATTAGACAGGTTCGTGATCTATTTGAACCAATTGCTGGAACTTGGAATAAACACCTTATTGAATCGATTTTTTCTCCTCTTGAGGCGAAAGCAATCCTAGATATTACTCTGCTCGGAGAAGATGGTGAAGATCTTTTATTCTGGACCAGAACCAGGAATGGTGTATTTTCCTCAAAATTCTTATATGAATCGATCCGTCGACAAGTCCCTAGCAGCTCTACAACTGCACTGGATCAAAATGTGTGGAAACATCTGTGGAGCTTAGGAACTTTATCACCAAGAATTCAGATTTTTATTTGGAGAGTAATGAGAAATGCTTTGCCTTTGCTATCTACCATCAGTAGGAGAATTCCTAACGTGAACCCATCATGTCCGTTCTGCTTATCACATATCGAAGATGTGAATCACCTCTTTTTGCATTGTCATGTGGCAAAGAATACATGGTTTGGTAGCTTACTGGGCCTGCGGGTCGATGATCATATGGACATCATTACCCTTCTCTGCAAATGGTTGCAAGAACCCACTGCTCACGAGGCCTTCTCGATAGGAGCCTATCTTCTATGGAGTATATGGAAAACGAGATGCTCCTGCATATTCCGTAATATAGCTCCTAATGTACTGCAAATCATCAATCAAGCATCTTCCCTGCATTCAAGCTACACAAGTAAGGATGTTATCAGTCGCGATAGGATTCATGCTTTGCGAAAAGATGTCGTTTCGAACTCTACATGGCAGGCTCCGAGGACGGGCGAGGTCAAAATTAACGTGGATGGGGCTACCTCATCCAATACAATTGCAGTGGCAGCAGTAGCCCGAGATGCACATGAAAGTTTTGTGACAGGCAAGACCTGGACGATGACCCATTTCTTTGGTTCAGAAGGTAGTTTATGGGTTGAACTACATGCTATTCATCATGGAGTAATACTAGCTCGAGGGGTCAGCACAGATGCAATATCCATCGAAAGCGACTCTTTGACGGCGGTCAAGATTATGAACGGTGAGACGGAACTCCTGCCTTGGCGTATGCAAGACCTTCTTTTCTCCATCCGAGAGCAACTTGTTTCCCTTCCCAAACAACCTACCTTCATCTTTGCTAGAAGATGATGTAACAAAGTAGCTCACTCATTAGCTTCATTTGCTGTCAATAATCTTGACAACTCTATTTTTCCAAACCCTCCAGAATTCATTATTCTTATGTTGGAGGAAGATTGTAATATTGCAGTTCATACTGCTCTGAATTAGAAATAAAGTCTGCGTCTTCTCTTCAAAAAAAAAAATAATACCATGAAGCCTTATTAAGCACTTATGTTATTTCCAGCACTAATTAGATAACCACTATTTAAACATATATAATTATAATACTATAATATTAATCTCAAAATTCCATAAACAACTGCTTCCTACTTACATGTAATTAATATATAGTTGGAGGGGTTATATGAAAAATTACTTACCTAACAAGCACTTCTTATGCATGCACAACTCCACGTATTCTTATTCTTCCTCCTCTTTTTAAGAAAAGAACAACCGCAGCAAACTTGAGTTCGGCTTGGGTTGGTCCGATCGGCATCGAGAGTCGGACAAAGTTTCTAGCATGCGGCGTGCAAGTGAGGACAACTCGTGCGGGGACATGTAGGCATGTGACGGTTTTCACGACGTCTCCTGGTCGGTTGGTTGCCTGTGCCGAGGTCAGTGAATAGATTTTTGTAGCTTCCAGTCGAGTCGTTGAGGGGTCAATGACGATGAAGGAGGGTCGGCGATCCACAGAGTCAACCATGGGAATCGGAGGTGCACAAGATGAAATATACCACGCATGGTGGAAAGATCGCCTCCGGCACGGCAAGACCGGTCATAACAAAGGCGCTGCCTTCGGGCAGTGGATGGGAAGCCGAGTACTTGGGTCGATGTACTCCGGACGTACGGTCGACGGAGAACAAGATGCTGCGGAAACCTTAGTGAAGACTTGGCAAGGTCATCGTTGTCGGCAAGGATGACCTTGGTTCGACATCGTCTCCAGCGTTGGCTGGTGGGACGATTGGCTAGAGGGACTGCTTGTCGACTTGCCGAGTCGATGGCGGAAGCTTGCGTACGGGAGACGCTGGCGCGCGGAGAGGGCCGCCATATGAGAAAAAATTGAGAGTTAAGAGAGATGAAGCTCCTCTTATGAAGCTCCTCTTATATATATATATATATATGGGAGCGGATCAAAAGTCCCCCTTAGAAAGCCCCCAAAAAAACTCCTTCATTCTAATTCGTAATATTAATGTTAATATTAATGTTAATATTAATAGTAATGTTAATATTAATTTTTTTTAATTTTTTTATATATTAATGTTAATGTTAATGTTAATATTAATGTTAATGTTAATTTTAATGTTAATATTAATTTTAATGTTAAGTTTAATGTTAATTTTAGTATTTAATGTTAATATTAACATTAATATTAACATTAACATTAATATTAACATTAATATTAACATTAAATTACGGATTAGAGTGAGGAGGGTTTTTGGGGGGCTTTCTAAGGGGAACTTTTGATCCGCTTCCAATATATATATATATATATATATATATATATATATATATATATATATATATATAATACAGTTAGAAGAGGTGAATAAGGGGAAAAGATTGTAGATGACCAAAAAGATTTCACGTGGTGACGTGTTCGGTGATAGAGAGAGGTGTTTGTTTGTAGTATAATATTGTGTTCTTGATTCATATGTGAACAGATGAGGCCAAGTTTAAATGTATAAAGATGACCCTTTGATTTTAAAGAGAGTGATAATAGAGTATAAATCTTTGTTGTATACGTGGTGACAATAATTCCATCCTTAAGTTTAAAATAAGATATTCATTGGAACAGATTTAGGGAAAGAGGTATCTGTATATATAATAGATTTGAGTTCACTCTAACTATTATCTTATTTATTTAAACCTTTAATTAATTAAATCGACAGTATATATATATATATATATATATATATATATATATATATATATATATATATATATATATATATATATTTTTTTTTTTTTTTTTTTAAATCCGACAGTATATATATATATATATATATATATATATATATATATATATATATATATATATATATATATATATATATATATATATATATATTAACTATCATATTAAAGAACGTCTAAAATAAATAAACAAATATATTTGACAGGGGATTTACAAGGAGTCATATTCAGACAAAATCTATCTTTAACATGGCAACAGTTCATTGATCGCGGCAATATTCTACTTTAGCATGACATTTTTATTTCTTATTAGCAGGCAACAATTCTTCTTAGCATACAGGTATCATATGGATTTTCTTATAAGCATACTCAATGATTACCATCTTGTTATTAGCAATAGCATTTAATCAAAAACTCAGATTCTTACTAGGCGTAAGCGAATCATAAAATGAGTCTTTGTCCACTCACCCAGATTAATCGTCTTCTGTTGCAGATCCAGTAATCCGATCTCTCTGTTTATCTAGTGCCTTCGCGGAGTGGGACACTATATAATTACCCACCGAGAAAAAGTTTCGTCCTCGAAACTTAAGGAGAAACTTACGATATCCATAGCAGCGATAGTCCTCATCCTTCGCCATCAACAATCCATGAAATCATGATTCATTTCATAATAAAGCTCATGTTCAATAAAACATCTCAATCTCAATCAATCAATAAAACATATGCCGGCATCATAAAAATATTTACGGATTTATTGTATGGAACGTTCATCTCATTATTGATATCGAGTAGGCAAGAAAATTACAATCAGGAGAACATCTTCGAATTCAATCGAATCAATTGGCCAGAGGATCGTGTTGCTTTGATACCTTCTGTCACGCCACGATCCCGCAGAGTCCTTTCGTCCTCGCTTCGGACTCTGTGAGACCGTTCGTCCTCGCTTGGGCGTGATGTCGTGCAAGCCTAAGTTGTGCTTGCATAAGGCCAAGACCTGCACAATGACAAAATAGACAAGATAGACAATACGCAGCGGAACATATTGCAGATATTTGAAGCAAAAGCGAACAAATTGCAGAATATAATTGAACACAAGGTACCAGAAACAAATTCTCTATATTGATTTCATTTGAACATATTACAATCTCTCAACTCTCTCTGATATAATACTTACATTCTCTCAGAAACATTACGGATTACAATGATCTCGTTCCATACATTACATCCCTTTATATACAAAATGAACTCTTTGCAATAGATGTCTATCTCTTGGCATCTCTTTTGATTTTTGGCTCCTAAGGATGAGACTCGGGCTATCGCTTCGGACTATCCTTCTCGATGCGTCTTGCACCTACATGCAGACTGGTGATGGATTAGTATATCAGCATACTGGTGATTATGAACAAAGGGCTACATTTGTCTGAAATGATCACTAATTCATTTAGTAAGAAAATATTTCTTGTGATGTGATCTTGCTACTTTTACCTATGTTCATTTCATGCACATATTCAGAGTCAGATTACATCTTTTGAAAACATCTTTGAAAAGCCACAGTTCATTTTATTTCTTCCAAGCATACAAGGGACTAGTCATTCTTGTGAAGTGCGCAGCGTATTTCATGAGCCATAATCATTTCTTTTATTCAAGACATTCTCAGGGTCAATGACAAGCACGATTATCAGATGTTTTCTTTGAACGGGATATAGCATTTCTTTGTAACAGGTTATTCTCTTTAAGTAACTCATGTTCAGGAAACTTAGCAACAAACGTATCACTGTTCAGTGATTCTTACCATTGCCGACGGTCCATCCCTGCATAAGACAAGGATTAGCATAAACGTAACATAACCAACATTCTTATTTCTTGTTCGTCTCGACATCGTTAGCTCTTAGCATAATCGTTATCGACACATGCAGACTCGATTGGCAGCTGCGACTCTCCGGTTCAGCTCTGCACCAATCAACACTTATCTATATGATGGTCCATGGGTATTCCCATGATTACCCGTTGTGACTCTTGGGTTCAGCTTGTCGCTAAGGACTCAGATATCGGCTACCCTTTTAACATGAGGTCTCATTTACCTCAGGTTGCTCTTAATCTCTCCTAGGCCCAGTGGTTTCAAGCGCCCCCAGATACCACCCGAGAGACAAATTTTTACCTTGTGCACAAGTTGTCCGAGACCAATGCATGCTATAGCATTTCTATCAAATAAAGCAGACTTTTTTGATCAGATCTTTCAGATGTACGACACGTTCATTTCGTACCTTAGCAGATATATGACACGTTCATTTCGTACCTTTTTTATTTTCAGATCACATAGCCAACAGCTTCTCTTTTTTCTTATCAAACATGGCAAGAAGTCATATTCAGACAAAATCTATCTTTAACATGGCAACAGTTCATTGATCGCGGCAATATTCTACTTTAGCGTGACAAGCATCAAATCATTTCTTATTAGCAGGCAACAATTCTTCTTAGCATACAGGTATCATATGGATTCTCTTATAAGCATATTCAATGATTACCATCTTGTTATTAGCAATAGCATTCAATCAAAAACTCATATTCTTATTAGGCATAAGCGAATCATAAAATGAGTCTTTGTCCACTCACCCAGATCAATCGTCTTCTGTTGCAGAGCCAGTAATCCGATCTCTTTGTTTATCTAGTGCCTTCGCGGAGCGGGACACTACATAATTACCCACCGAAAAAAAAATTTGTCCTCAAAACTTAAGGAGAAACTTACGATATCCATAGCAGCGATAGTCCTCATCCTTCGCCATCAACAATCCATGAAATCATGATTCATTTCATAATAAAGCTCATGTTCAATAAAACATCTCAATCTCAATCAATCAATAAAACATATGCCGGCATCATAAAAATATTTAAGGATTTATTGTATGGAACGTTCATCTCATTGTTGATATCGAGTAGGCAAGGAAATTTCAATCAGGAGAACATCTTCGAATTCAATCGAATCAATTGGCCAGAGGATCGTGTTGCTCTGATACCATTTTGTCATGCCCCGATCCCGCAGATTCCTTTCGTCCTCGCTTCGGACTCTGTGAGACCGTTCGTCCTCGCTTGCGCGTGATACCGTGCAAGCCTAAGTTGCGCTTGTACAAGACCAAGACCTGCATAATGACAAAATAGACAAGATAGACAATATGCAGCAGAACATATTGCAAATATTTGAAGCAGAAGCAGACAGATTACAGAATATAATTGAACACAAGGTAACAGAAATAAATTCTCTTTATTGATTTTATTTGAACAGATTACAATCTCTCAACTCTCTCTGATATAATGCTTACATTCTCTCAGAAATATTACGAATTATAATGATCTCGTTCCATACATTACATCCCTTTATATACAAAACCAACTCTTTACAATTGATGTCCATCTCTTGGCATCTCTTCTGATTTCTGGCTTCTGAGGATGAGGCTCGGACTAACGCTTCGGACTATCCTTCTCGATGCGTCTTGCACCTGCATGCAGACTGATAATGGGTCAGTATATCAGCATACTGGTGATTGTGAACAAAGGGCTACATTTGTCTGAAATGATCACTAATTCATTTAGTGAGAAAATATTTCTTGTGATGTGATCTTGCTACTTTTACCTATGTTCATTTCATGCACATATTCAGAGTCAGATTACATCTTTTGAAAAGCCATAGTTCATTTCATTTCTTCCAAGCATACAAGGGACTAGTCATTCTTGTGAAATGTGCAGCATTTTTTATGAGCCATAATCATTTCACTTATTCAAAACATTCTCAGGGTCAATGACAAGCACGATTATCAGATGTTTTCTTTAAACAGGATATAGCAGTTCTTTGCAACAGATTATTCTCTTTAAGCAACTCATGTTCAAAAAACTTAGCAACAAACGTATCACTGTTCGGTGATTCTTATCATAGCCGACGGTCCATCCCTGCATAAGATAAGGATTAGCATAAACGTAACATAACCAACACTCTTATTTCTTGTTCGTCTCTGCATCGTTAGCTCTTAGCATAATCGTTATCGACATATGCAGACTCGATTGGCAGCTGTGACTCTCCGATTCAGCTATGCACCAATCAACACTTATCTATATGATGGTCCATGGGTATTTTCATGATTAGCTGCTGTGACTCTTGGGTTCATCTCGTTGCGAAGGACTCAGATATCGGCTACCCTTTTAACATGAGGTCTCATTTACCTCAGGGTGCTCTTAATCTCTCCTAGGCCGAGTGGTTCTAGGCGCCCCCAGATATCACCCGAGAGACAAATTTTTACCTTGTGCACAAGTTGTCCGAGACCAATGCATGCTCTAGCATTTCTATCAGATGAAGCAGATTTTTTTGATCGGATCTTTCAGATGTACGACACGTTCATTTCGTGCCTTTCTTCTTTTCGGATCACATAGCCAACATCTTCTCTCTTTTCTTATCAAACATGGTAAGGAGTCATATTCAGACAAAATATATCTTTAACTTGGCAACAGTTCATTGATCGCGGCAATATTCTACATTAGCATGACAGGCATCAAATCATTTCTTATTAGCAGGCAACAATTTTTTTAGCATACAGGTATCATATGGATTCTCTTATAAGCATACTCAATGATTACCATCTTGTTATTAGCAATAGCATTCAATCAAAAACTCATATTCTTATTAGGCGTAAGCGGATCATAAAATGAGTCTTTGTCCACTCACCCAGATCAATCGTCTTCTGTTGCAGAGCTAGTAATCTAATCTCTCTGTTTATCTAGTTCCTTCGCGGAACGGGGCACTACAATAAGTCGACGAGTGTGTACTTAGTATGTTTCGAGGACGAAACTTTTTCTGAGTGGTGTATAATGTAGTGCTTTGTCCCGCTTAGTTCAATCGTACTACAAGAAAATGTTGCAATTACGGCGCACAATTTACGGCACGCAGCAACTACGTACCGTAAATGACACTCTTTTACGGCACGCAGATTTGCGTGCCGTAAAAGACTTGATTTTTGTGTTTGTTACGGCGTATTTGATATGCAAGCCGTCATTGTAAACGTATTTATGACATGCATTTTTATGCGCCGTGAATGATAACTTATTTACGGCATGCATTTGTGCACACCGTGAATGATAACTCATTTACGGCATGCACTTTTGCGTGCCGTAAATGATAATACTTATTTATGGCATGCATTTGTGCATGCCGTGAATGATAATTCATTTAAGACATGCACTTTTGCGTGCCGTAAATGATAATTTATTTATGACATGCATTTGTGCATGCCGTGTATGTTGCAATTGATTCTCCTAAGAAACTTTTTCTAAGTAATTGTTTCTCTAAAATCTCCTTCCAAATTAACTTTCCCTCAACGTGAACTTGGACATAGGCTTGATGGAATACTTAAGAGATAATTAGAATATTATGATTTTAGCATCTTTTTAATGGATTGTTGGGCAATTGCAAGACCAACTCGGATTAGACCTTAGTTTAATAAACAGGTAGGGTATGAGAAGGGACCTAACCGGAAACAAAATAAAGCTAATATGGATTGTCTGTTGGCATTATATAGGACCCAATATGAACATTAATTCACCAAGCTTATACTTGTAGGCTCTTGGCCGATCCAAAACCTAGATACATTGGAATAACATGTTTGGGTTGGCTAGCATTGTCAGAACCTGACTCGGTAGCAGCCTTAGGTATAACACAATTTCTCGGGCTGCAAAAAGTTTTTATATGCCAAACGATATTTTCTCTACAGATTTTCTTTCTCGGCCTACAAGAAGTTTTAAATTATTAATAACAAAAAAAATTGTCGCACCAAGTATATATTTATATTGTAACGGTTTATTTATGTGCCAAAATGAGAATAAATTGGAGAAAATATTTTATTGCAACAAAGTTTTTATATGCCAAACGATATATACCTTATTGGAGGGGACTTAAAATTAAATTTCCCAAAATTTTGTTATACACCAATACTTCCCCCCTTCCAGTCTAAATATTTGGGCATAATCACTTTTTTCCTCAATTGTTTAGGGTTTCCCGACTCTCCCTTTCCCCCGATAAATTTTTTCAAATTCTCCCTCCTCCCTCTCTCTCTCTCTCAACGAGCCACTTCTCTCTCCCCTCCATCTTTTTGCTACAATACGACTCGATTGGAAGGGCAGCAAGTCGGAGGCTGACGGAAGGACGATGGTGCGACGAGCCTGACGGTGGCGAGACGAGCCTGACGGCGGCGCAACGAGCCTGACAACGACGCAACGATCATGTCGATGACACAACAAGTAGGTTGTGCGAAGAGGCTGACGACGGCGATCTTAAAACTACATTTTCTCTCGGTATATTTTTTACACAATCAGTCATTTGATGATCCAATTGTTATCTATTTCTGTTTTGGTCTGTTTTAATACGAATTCTACTGTCCTTGCCACTAAATTGAACCGCCCTTGACCTGGTGCCATAAAAGTAGAATTCAATCTTCAGTCTTGCTTGGATGGAGGCTTGTAGGGAGTAAATTGTATTGTTTAGTTAATAGTCCAATGGTAAGAAATATGTGGTAATTACTTGCATATTTTAAGCAGAGATAGTAAATTTTTTTGAAAGAATGCCATAGTATAATTGACTTGCAGATTTGTGTATGTTCCGCAAAATCTAAGTCCATAGCATAGTAAATATGCTGGAAAAAAATAATATATACGATAGTCGAAACTCTACTCCATAAGTTTATACTCTGCCTTTATGTAAAATTCAAGGTATATGTTGCCTTTATGTAAAATCCTACATTTATAAGTTGATGCAGCAAAATTTTGGATTCTAATGTGCTTGGTGCATCATACTATATTCCATGATTGTTTGAGTGTTTGAAGATCAAATATCTTCTTTATTCAGACTTTTGGTACTATATTGTCAACTTTATTCGTTTCCGGAGCTACTACTGATTTATATGACAGATTACAGGTGTAGATATTTTCTCCAAAATGATGAGCGTAAAGACCGTAAATTGGATATTTTACAGGTGCAGTTATTTTCTCCAAAATGATGAAAGAAGGTTCAGAATAGGAACATTGAAGAAAAAGGCAATAAATGCATCAACAAATTCAGGCATTCTTGAGAAGAACAGGAGAAAGAGTGGCAGTCAGGTAACTTTCGCTTCAATTGAGGATATAAAGAGATATATGAGATCTTCAAGATGTTGATGCATTTCAACGGGCACTGATTTTGGATGAGTTGCTACCTGTAAAACATGATGATTACCTTATGCGTTAAGGTACTTCACATATTTATCTTGATATGGCAATTAAACAAGTGCAAGACATGTTCTGAAGTTATACATTTCAATTACTAAGCAAAGCAGTACTAGAAATCAGTTTGTTAAGTGTTTTCCGTGTTATTCTCGAAAATATTATCTAACGATGCTTTTCCAATTAAACCATAAAAGCTACCTCCAACTGTATAATGTGAGCTTTCCAATTGATCTAGTTAAACATGATTAAGATATTTGCAGTAAAGTAATTTTCAAGGTGGAAAGAAATTTCTCCATCTATCAGGAATGTTATATCATTGGAGGAATAAATACGTCCTGCAATAAAACTCCAGTACAAATTGAGAGAAATAATAGTTAGTGTTCCCTTGGGAGATATTCAATACGTTGTCTATGTTTCACTAATTACCACTAATGTATTACGGAGGGTTTTTTTCCATCGTTTATTCTCAAATATAAGATAACTCAATGCTAGGTTCCAATTTTTCGTAATAACCAGTGTCGTGTCGGCTCGTGAAGGTCTAATTTTCTAATGTAAAAGAAGAATTTTTGTTGTTGTTGAAGTGAACTAATATCAAATCAAAGAAGACTCGATATGAAATATCTAAAAGGTAGGTGTTACACTTCACTGCTGCATATTCACGGCTGCATTTTAGAGTTTCTCTTAAGGGGCTTTAGTTACTTATTATTTCATAGAGATAAATGTAATTCAACTATAGGGGAAAAAAACAACCTCACCTCTTTGTTATGTAAAACTTGACGCTGCTCTTTGGTTGCAAGAGGTTATATTTCATAACCAGAAACATACATCTACGTAACCAAAGTTCCAACTGGTGTAGTAGGTTTTATGGTAAGACTCTCTTGCTCAACTTTCTTGGATTTGGTAGAGGTCGATGCAGTGTTGACAGCCAGGTTGGCTCTCTCTTACTCACCCCTTTCTTTTGGAGCTTTTTCATGCTCAATAGCCGACAACATTTTGATGTGAGGGGGCTTGGATGGTAATGATTACTTTAGTTAAAGGGAAGCACAAAATAGTTAAAAATGTCAAACTAAGGGGAAACCTAACAGATGAGTCTGTTATCATTTTACAAATATGATATTTGTTTCATGTAATTTACCCAATTTGTTGTCTTACTCATTTATGTATTTGATTTTGTCCCCCTTTTTGTTCTTTTTCTTATTTTTAGATATGTAAAATAATTCTATGTCTCTTCTGGCGAAATAGCTGATTTTACACTAAGGCAGATAGAGTATTTTATTTCAGACCAATGTTCTTCCCAATCTGATATCTCAGACAATGGTTAGTATTATAGTAATATAAATTTATAACCCCCAACCCTCATCAACCCTTGGGTTTTGGTTCAGTGGCATGGTTAGTATTAAGCAATGATTTGTGTGGAGAAGTTCTTGAATTCTACACAAATGTTAATGAATTCGAAGGGAAAATAATAAGACAGAAAGCATGTCATGCTTTATTGGATGAAAGTAGAGAAATTAAGAAAGTCCATTCTAAAAAAAAAGAGTGCAGCTGAATCACTGAAAAAGAATGGCAAGATGGATGACGTACAAGCTACAAGTAGATACAATTGTAGATTTGAGGAAATTCTTTAAGATAGGTCAGAGCAATGTTCGGTGTAACCTTTTCATATTGACCTGTATACTGGTTCCAGTTACCCAATGCAAATAAGTAATTGATGGTTTATTGATCAAAACAGACAGATGGAAATTGGGAGAGTTTATGCCGGTTCTGGACTTCCCTTTGTTTATGTTACATTTGCCATTAAGAACATTGGTTCACACATGTGCACACCCATTGGTGGGGTATCAGTATGATTATAGTTTAAGGTTGTGAGGATGAGGGCAGACCTAGAACAAACCTTGATTGAGGCAGTAATAAAAATATAGTGACTGACAATACAATAGTGGGGACTTCCTTTAATAGAGCTGAATGGAGGAAAATATTCATGTATGTACATACCCCAAAGACCAGAAATAAGGGCACTTGTGCGAACATACAACCCACTTTCTCGGTAGAGAGGTCCAGGGATGTGCAGTATGTGGTTCAAACTGACTGAACCAAATTAGACTATTTGGTTTGGTTAATTAGAAGATTATCGGATTTTTGGTTGTGGATTTTTAAAATTGTGGCTTGCAGTTAGGATTTTGAATTTGGAACACCAAAGCCAAACAGGATAAACGCATCTTAGTTACAATTTTTTCATCACTTTCTATTGCTATGTAATTGTTCTGTAATTTTACTCATAAAATTTTATGTACTTAGTATACAGTTAACACCATCAATATAGGTGTAGAAGAAAAGAAAAACCAGATTTCAACCCGATAATCCAATAGTTGTATGAATTTTATTACATTTGTTATCTTCTTTTTGCCAATTTATGTTCGGACAAACCTGACATCTCAAGATACCATAAGTCAAACAAGATTTCTGAGAAAATCCCATTGTCATGTTGTTTTTTCTCTCTGTATCTTAAGATATTTCCATGACATAAAATTGTTTTTGAGTTTCCAGGAGAGAGCGTAGTAACTAATACATTTCCTTTCATATATACTGGCTTTAGATATGTAGATTGAACTTGTTTTATGTAAGAACAAATATTTATGACTTTAGATATGTAGATAATCTGGCTAGAAATGGTTTCAGGGAACATCAGATGATGTAAGGCAATTTATATGGCTTTTTGAGGTTTGCAAGACTTTGCACACATCCCTTTCTTCTTTATATTTGACACTTTGTACACATCCTCGTTTTCTGCCTCCGACCAAGATGGAAAAGTGCCGGGTACTTGAATCTACTGACCTTAGTAGTCGATTGGTTCAGCTTGGATCATGACAACGATAAGATCAATGTCATGCCTCTATCACCACCGGTAACCATTTTTATTAAAAAAAATTTCAATTTTCTTCTTTAGAATCGGAAAAAATTGGATAGTAGAGTTGTTGGTTATGATAAGGGAGAGTTAGTCTCAGTTCCGATTCAATCTCTAATGTTAATATTTTTTGCTAAATTTATTCAGTATTTTGTCGATCAATTTGAGTATTTCTCTTCAAACTGATATTTTGGTATTTAGTTTAATAGCTGTTAAAGATTAATGAACTTATTCACAATGATACCGCTTAGCAATACAGTAAAGCTCTACATTCAACAGGGTGATGCAAATGACCTACTTTATTCAAGTATCCCAGTACCAAACATCTACATTCAACAGGGTGGATGCCAATTGCAGTAAATATTAATGTGAATAATTGTTAGATATTGTATGCTATATGGATACTAGAAAAATCTTGGCATGAGTCGTCGGATACTCCAAAATACATCAGGACACTGCAGATTAATTAGGTGCCCTGTCAGTCTCGTTGTTTCCTTAAACTTGTCGTGTTGTCTCCGTGCAACATAATGTCTGAGGATACAACTAGCATGACACCAGTAAATATTTGAGTCTACTTTATTAATAATTTGCTACCATAATTCCCTATTCATTCACCATATATTACTTTGTTACTGCAAGCTAGCACCTTTCTTTTGTTTTCCATGTCTCTGCTTCTCTTGATAAAACTCATGTGCGTATTACATTTTGTTAGTTTTTTTTTTATTTTATCAAAGTATATATATTTTTCATTATTGTGTTTATATATACATTAAATTGGATACAATGAACTAAAACCCATTTTTTGTTTGTGCAGGTTATCAATGAAAAGAATAATATCTGTGTATTGTGTTTGAAGCTTCTCCCCTGCAACCAATTGAGCTGAAATTTGTGATAGAAGATAATTTACACTTTTTGTTCAGCTCGATAAATATTTTTAGAAAATTTGTATTGAATTGTATGGTTCTTAATTCAGTATTACAACAATTTTTCTAGTTCATGCATCAATATGGCATGATGTACTTTGGCATTGCCTTTTATTTGCTATTAATGTATTTTGGCTACCGAATTCAATTAATTTTTATGATTTCACGTGCTTGGGTTTTGAAGGAGTTTCCAGTTTTGTAGTTTGAATGGGATTATATGTCAATCAATTCTAATTTATTTTTGCTATGTTGTATATTTTGTTTACCATTGAAATAATTTGACGAAAATATTCATCAAAGATCATTTACGACACGCTACATATGTCACAAAGTGGTAAACATAAATTATCGAAAATATCTTTTACGGCATCAAAATGAACGTTGTAAATGATCTTGCGGGAATAGCTATTATGGCGTGCAAATGTACGCCGTATTTGATCATGCAGGAATATCTATTACGGCGCCCAAAGGTATGCCGTGAAAGAGCAATTACGGCACACTAAATATGCTGTAAATGGTTGTCAAAATTTTGTGAAAAAATCAATTACGGCGTTCATTTGTGATCATTTACGGCGTGTATATTAACATTTACGACGCTCTCCAGCGTGCTGTAAATAATAGGGTCATTTACGGCATAATCTTTTACGGCACCAAAATGTACTTCGTGAAAGATCATTTACGGCACGTTTTGCGTGCCGTAAATGATCATTTTTCTTGTAGTGGATCGGAGGAATCAAAACGCCAACGGCATTCGGACTTAGCCATGCAACGGCTTGTTCGAAGTCCCGCTCGGTCGAGGCAATTCTTCGCTCAGGTGGATGGCTTCGTTGAACTTGCTTAAGCTTGGCCTTCACACTAATAAAACGAAACTTTTTAATTGCACAAGTAGGCTTGATAATAAAAGAGACGAATCCACATAGCTAAGAAAATAATTCCAACTTGCGTCAGATTGAGTTAAAATATGGAAAGGTCCCAAGGTCGGCTTAGAAGTGTTGCACTTTGTGCTTTCAAAATGACACTCGGTCCTTCGTCCCTTGGCTTGGGAGAAGAAAAGTTGGTCGATCTTGCCACAAAGCTATGAACTTAGCTTAAGTCATAGGCGTCGCACGTATAAATGCTTGATAAAGCATGCACGGTCCCATCGTCCAATGCTTGGCATAGGAAAAGTATCCCACAAGTGTTAATGCACGATTCTACGGTGCAAGGCTTGGCTTAGCCTTTGCTCGTCCCACGGGTTAATTTGTTGCATGATTGACTTAGGCAAACGTTATTCCACGAGCTATCGAAGTCATAGCAAACATTGTCCCACGTTTTCTGCGGTTGTTATAGCCAACAGTCCCACGATCTCAAGGTCCGTCATATAAAGTACTTGGACGGTAGCGTCGCACAGGACACAATGCGTTTAAGTCACAAAACACGGTCGTTCCGATAATAAGGATGCCACGGTCTATGGCATGTAATAGACACGTATGGTTCAAGTCAAGTAAGAAGGCTATGTAGCAGCCACTTTCTGGGTTTCAAGAATAGAAAAGTTCATGCGACCGTTTGTCGCCGAGACCGGTCTCGTGGTTTGGGAGTCTCTAATGAAGTATGGAAAGCATGGACATGGATAAAGAAGTATAAGGAAGAGAAAGCAAGTTATATCATCTGTAGGCCTTGCATTTACGTTGAGTCTAGAAGTCGTCGTACGTGTGTGGTCATGGACAACTTGTGCACAAGGGGTTGTCTTCCTCGACACGATCGTCGGGACCTCGGGATCATGTCGTTCCCGGGGGAAGCGAGTTGGCTAAAGCAGGATGCTGGATGTACCGTATAGGAGATTTGGGGCTTCCACAGGCTAGCTACCCATTTGGATGATCGTCGTCTATCCTCAGCCAAGTCCAAGGTAGCTTGACATTGCTAGTGACCTTTCATATAAATGAGCGGTGTGATGAGCCGCAATCCGCATGCATGGTGTCGATCAAATCAAAGAAAGTACAAGCAGGGCACGAATTAAGTTAAGAAGGTGTCCATGGTTGTAACACCATTATGGAGCCTAAGATTTGGCTATAGCAAGGACACGTGCTTCGGCACGAAATATGACGTCGTATTTGAGTCGTTCACACAAGTTCCACAAGTCAGGATTGAATCGTCTCGAGTTAAGTCAGGAAGGGTCGTAAGGCAAAGTTTGGTTAAGTCAAGTTGAAATGTGAGACATCGCCTCGATGTTTAAAGCACGGATCAAGTCGATGACACGAAACATGTTGTTGCGTCCCAAAGTATGAGTCGGAAAGGCAAGCACGGGTCGACATGTTGATGTTGTTGGCACGAGAAATGCCTAGAGACACAACGATAAGTAAGTTATCGATGCGATGGCACGACGATGGTCTAGAGACACAAAATAGGCCAGGCAATTATGTCCTAAACTGATTCTAATGCAAGATTAGAAAGACAATCGAAAGGATATGTTGCACAAAGTAAAATTATGTGTCAGTTTTGTATAGGTGGGCGAGGAGCTTACACCACCAGTACTGTTGAGTACTAACACCCACACAGTGTTTATGTGCAGGCACAGGTAGAAGATTAATCGCCACGGAGCTCGCTTGGATAAGTCGAGGCATGGAGTTCATTGGCGTTTTGAGGCGTGCGGCCGCATGGAGTGAACTTATACAGGACATAATGTATGGACATCACCTTCCGAAGCATCCGTAAGTTGCAGCCTTAAAGCTTCTATTGAGAGATGAGAGAGAGCAGAGTGACTTGTATTGTGAGAAGAGTAAGACTGAGTGATTGTAATCTTGGCCACGTGCCACATTGTAATCTTCGTTTCAATATAAATAAAGAGTTCTCATTTTGTATACTCATGTTGCCTTCATTATTCAATGTTTCTACTTTGGACTTCTGTGCGACGTCGACCCCGTCGCTTAGCCTGTAATCGGTCGTTATGGAACCCGCCTTGCGTGAGCGAAACCTAGGCTCACGCGGCATCACGCCTTAGCGAGGACGATCAGTCCTACGGGACCGGGGCGTGACAGAAATAGTTGATCGTCAAGTTTAGACGTTTTCGTCAAAAGTGGAGGATTTCTTACATTATGGAAATTGTGTTGGGTGCACCTTGAAATATGATAATAATGTAGGGGGCAAGTCAAAATTTTTATATTGTTCAAAAATTAGATAAACATTTAAATTATATTAAAATATTTTTAATATCATTTTAATATATTTTAATTGTGATTTGTTATATGTATTTTTTTAAACTTTTGAATATCTGTTTAGTTAGCTAATCCCATGTACTTAGTTTAGATATAATTTAAATATTCAATATATTTTAGGATTTGTTATAGGATTTTTTTTATCAATTTATTTGTTATTGTCATCTTATTGTAACACTAATATTTTAAGCATTGTTGACCTTTTTATTTGAGTGAGTGATATGTATTTGTATTAGTGCGATGGTTGTTATCTAATAAGTGTATTATGTTTCCAACTACTAGAATTTTATATGCTTATTTTTATATTGTTTTATTTGTTCTGACTTGTTTAATTCATCTGCTATTGACTTTTTATTTTTATTACAGTAAATCTATCTTCGGTGGATCTGAAGAATGAATCGGCACAAGATTTGCGTAACAAGGTTTTTTTTTGTTTTGAATACTATATATTTGTGTTATATTAAAGAAGAAAACTTATTTGTGGCGGATATAGTTTTTTAATCCTGTCTACTATTCTATGGTAAGTAATCTATCAATATTTTATAATTTATCAACAAATTATGTCTATTATAATATGTAATATATCAATAATAATTTGTTCGTTTTTATATTTTGTTACTTATCTAAAATTTAATTTACAACTTAATTTCTAACTAATCTCTTAATGTTTGACATAATCTAATATATATATAATTTAATTAAATCTAATATTTAAAATATAATCTAATTTAAAACTTAGACATAATTTTAAATTTTCATATAATCATCTCATTTGTAATTTTGATATAATCTAATATAATTTTCTTGGTGTTTATGTATGGAATTTTAAAAAACTAGAAAATTAATCTAAGAGAAAAGACTATTTAGGATTGAAAATACAATATATATATAATATATAATCAAATCAGTTTTATAGTATAAATATATTTAAATATAATGTTACTTATAGCTTAAAACCTAGTTTAATAAATAATCTAATTTATTATAGTTTAGTTTATGAATGGATTAAATTTAAAAAGATAAAAAAAATTATATTAATGATAAGATAATATTTTTGAACTCCCATATGTTTAAAAAAATATTACCTAATTTAAATAATCAATAATCGTTGAAAGAGAGTATCAATTAATTAATTATAGTTTATGTTATGAGTGGAATTTTAAATTTGAAAATATTATATTTTGCATATACAAGGATTTAAATTTAAAAAATTATATTAACAAGAATATTTTTGAACTTCCATATCTTCTTAAGATTTGACAAGTAAAATTATGCAATTGTAGTAAAATTTTAAAAAAATGCTGCACACGTAGCGCGTTTGACATGTACAATCTTACAATTGTAAAAAAATTAAAAAATATATATATATGTTGTACATACAACGTGTGTCCAGACACTAGTTATACTTAATTATATTATATTGGCTTGAGAGTATATGTTCAAATGTTTAATACTTGATACACAAAATCCCATATTGTCATGTTTTTGGAAATTTTGGCAGAAATTTGTGGAAGGCGCCAAGTTTTCTACCGCGCAGCAACATGTATTTTATTGACATTTGGAAGACTTGAGTCACAGTTTCCTGAAATATACTCGTCGGTGACAAACCGAATGCAATCTAATTACGACTAGAAGTTGCGTAAAGACCTTTTGACTTATACTTATGCTTTTTTTTTTTCCTTATTTTTTTAAATATATACTTTGTATGACTAAGTTATTTTTAAAGAGTATAAATTTAAGATGATAATTTATTTTGAAGTAAATCTATTATAGTTGGAAGTGTGTAATTATTAATAACTAGTATTTAATAATTATATTAGTGGAAAGATAAATAAATTAAATATTTTATTTCTAATTAATTTAAATATATTTTAATATATATAATGTTAAAAGGATAAGTTTGGAACATAAAAGTTTTTTCATTTATCAATTGAAAATTGTAATTTTCAAGAGAGATATGAAGCCTATACTATACAAATGCATTGTTTTTAAATATTCATGTCTTCTCCGGAAAACTTTTCGCCACAAACAAAGTTAGCTAGTTTTATGACGAGTCCTTGAAGACCGGACACCGATTCGACGTGGTCTATCACTACACTTATTTACTCCATAAACGTCTAATAAAAGAGTGCAGATATATTATCACATTTATTTTTGTTCAATTATGTCCTCCGTACTATTACATGTGGGCCACTATCCACATGTATATGCTTCCATGGCCTACATATAATAGGATTGGGGACAGATATTAGAGCTGTCAAGTGGGCCGGGCTGGGCCGGGCCGGCACGAATCTGAGTGGGCCGGGCCAGGCTCGGGCCGGGCCTCTTGAGCCCGTGAACTGTAGCGGGTCGGGCCGGGCATAAAAAATTTAAGCCCAATCCGGCACATGACCCACGACACGGTAGACTTCTGGTCGGGCGGGACTGTACCGAGCCGGACACGACCCAATATAAGGGACTGGGCCGGGTCATACTGGAGACCATCATTTTAATTCAATTCAGTTCAGTATATACATATATCATTCATGGGTTTTTATTTCATTGATCAATCAATAGTTTTTGTATAAATGGCTCTACATGGTTGGTCATATATAAGTGACCGAGTGAAGTGAGACATGCACGGTGAAGCTTATAGCTGATCTACGACTGAGTAAGCTGATGTATGGATGCATTCATGTATATTGTTGTTGCAGCAACTTGCAACTAATATATATTGAAATGAATTGAATTGAATTTCAATTCAATTCAGTTCAAACATTCATTTCATTTCAGTTCAATTCACTACTA